>VOMN01124783.1:0-10199 GCA_014899125.1 Orchestia grillus
AATTTGAAATGGGTTTCCTTTTTTCTGAGACACCCTGTACAGCAGAAATAACTCCGCCGTTAACATTTAAGTCAATCATTAAGGGCTACGTTCGCCATTAATCTCTACGTCACTGGTACTGTAACTCGGCCGTAGCAGAAATTAGTGTACCGTTGAAATCTACGTTGGCTATTAACATGTACATTGGACATTTACTTCTAAGCCGCTAGTTCTGTAACTAGTTCGTAGCAAAAATGAAATATATACTTTCTGAGTAAAATTTTAACTTGTCAAAAACAGTGACGAGCCATTCACTATTGCGGGCACAGAAATGATCTCCAGATATTTTCAAATCTGCTTTTAATCGCTTTTGCTGCTTGAGGGCTTTCTTTCGACTCTTCCCTTTGCACACGATGATGTTTAATGAGTCTTAGAATACATATTTTTTCGACTGAATAACTCTATTCTCTTTAATTAATGATGAAATTTAAGATGTGCTGTTGATGTTTGGAAGTTTTAGAGTTTTCGAAGACGTTTTGTTGCTGCTAATGGATCTGACGTGCGATCCACTGTTTTTCTTAATCGTTTATATATACCAGGGACTGTTTTTACTGCCTTTGGGGAGTGCAATTGGAGAACGGCAAAGGAGACAAAAGAGACCCCGATTTTGCGCCTCTCTGACGTCACCACTGTTTGATTTTTTCGAGGGTGCGTGGCCCATCTTTCCCATTGGAATTTAGTTTGAGATGAAACATAATTTAAACTTCGTTTTACGTAAGCAGCTTTTTGAATACCAATTGACAGTCAATACTAAAATAAAAAAAGTAAATTATTGGACCAAACTTGACGTATGCCAGCCATCTAATTCTAAAGAAATAACATATTTGCAAAATTTGTTTTAGTGAGGGGACCGCAGAATTTTACCCAGACTCATTTCTTACCAAAGCGCCAGCGCAAGCACTCAGAGAAGTGAAATTTCAAGAATACGGTAGCAAAAAGAGTCTTTCCTAACTAAATGAATTAATTTTTCTCGAAACACGCTGATAAAAATGCGATTTTAAAATGTTCTCACTCATGTTTTGATAGGGGGGGGGGGGCGAACCAGAAANGGCGAACCAGAAAATCTTTTCATTGTTGAAACGACGTTTTTACATGAATGAGATAGAAGCGGTGGCTTAAATTACTTACGAGGCTTTAATTTGTGATTAAATTCAGTGTTCCGTGTTAAATTTTCCGTAGGCATTAGAAAATCCGAAAATCATTAATGATGCTTCTTTCACTCGTGTACAAAATAATGGACGGGTATTCCTACAATATACCACATGCTGCGCTTAAAACAAATAAAAATAATTTTGTGCTCTTATACGACATAAGGTCAGGGCAAGTTGAAAGAAGTTTGTTATTTTAATGACAGATTTTTTCGCTATTATTCTCTCTGTAAAATATGATGAAAACAGTTCCTAGCGAATTTAAAAATCGAGATGTTTCTTGATAATGAGTTTTTATTAATTTAATTAAACTCATGCTCGAACAAGTCATTGAGGTTTTGTCGCGGGAATGCGACTTACTAGCGGAACTGTCTGGACAAGCCGAGCTGCCTACAAATCAAAATACTAAAACTCACAATTGCACTACAGTGATTTTTATTCCATATAATATTTTCCAATGAGTTATTCATACTGAATTTCACTCCGGAAGATGTGCACGGACCATATCATAAGACGCCCTTAATGCAGACACTGCAGTTACTGCACGCACTTAACGTTTTTTGCAGTTACTGCACCCAAAAAATGACCACCGAGTTGTTGTAAACGCGTCGATGGCTGCACTGAACATTGAATTTTAGTATTTAGAGAAGGCAAAATTTTAGGGCCGTGGATTTTATTTGGCAAAAGTCCTAAATTCTACTTTGCATCTCCTCTTCGACATTGACGGTTCATCCCGGGTCGTGTGAACCTATAAATCTTATTCTGGAATATCTTTGATGTAAATATTCTTTCCTTAATAAATTTTGGAAATGCACATTTTTTCATAACAAACGTTTTATCACTTATAAACTACGAACATAGTTTTTATAGGTAGTTCAACGAATCTTTTATATTATAGTTTTTGTTGGCCCCGAATGAGTTCCGCGACTTCAAGTGGCTCCTGTACAGAAATCTTATTTTATAGAACCATAAAGCATTCTACAGCGTGATCGAAGTTTTCCTCAGCTGCTCAGATCAACCATAGGTGACTTTGCACGAAGAGCAAGGTGACTTTGTACTTGGCCTATATTAACGGGTTTCATAATTTTTACAAGACTTCCCAGTCTAACTTTATTCACGGCCCTGTTGATAATTAATCAATCATCCGGCGGCGATATCTAAGATTGGGAGGCCAAAACTACAGATCATTAGATCTGCCCCGGCAATGAAGTTAAACTGGATAATGACAAGAGAATCCTGGTGCTACACTGAAGCCGTGAAATACAGGCACCCCAGGAATTTAGTGCGTACTCGGTTTTCCTTTGGACGTTGACTGACATTCACGAGGTTAGGGGTGCAATTTTATGGATATTCTGGTCTCCGGTCCTTGATGGCAGTGTTTACGTTACCAGCACGCTCCCCATCACGAATCTCTAGTGAAAAAAATGAGAAGCTTTATATTACGACAGTGAGGGGACGATGCATTGGGTCCCTCCCCCTCTCCCTCCCAGTGTCGCTCGTGGACGTTATTTGAAGGTTTTAGGGTAGAGGTTTTTTTCACTTTGCTGAATGGTGTCGTAAAATTTTCGGTGTTCGGAATGAAACACGAGTAGCACATTGTCGCCCTGTTACCTATCTAGTTATTACGTTACATTTAACTGTCTAGTTTAGTGTCGCCAATGGGAACTAACTCTGAGCATCTGAGCGGAAGAAGAAATGTCGGCGGATAGTGTGAGAGATGTTCGTGCAAATTTCTCATCGTGAATTTATGATATCATTGTAGAAGGAAAACTAGTTTATCCAGCTGGAATTTTAGTCAACTGAAATCATAATTATTTGATTTCCATTGTTTCGTTAAAGTTAAACAAAGAGCGTTAGGTAGCCGAAGAATCTCTTGGATGTCTCAAGACACCTTCGTGACTTTATGTTACTCCGTGCATTACATTCCGCGTCAGGCAAGGGGTTTCATTATAACTTTCGAAAAGAGAGGGCTCATTTCATCTCAACATGCGATGGGAATTCATGATATGCAGCTCGTGCGAATAAACATAAGTTGTATTTAAAATATTCCTGCTAATGTGATCATGAACGTAGGCCGCCACTTAGGATTGTAAAATTTACGGCTTCTGTTATCACATCCGAGGGCTTTTCATAAAGTAACTTCCGTTTATTTAAAAAAATGTGTATGAAGTTACAGTAGAGCATTGTTTTACGATACTCTTGAAAGTACACGCTCTAATTTATTTTTACACCTAGTCTCCAGTCACACTGAGACACTTTCCGTTACGCTCGACGAACTTAGGAAATTCAGCAATCGTAGAATTCGTCCGCATGCGACTGAAGCAACCTACTACGCTGGTTTCCAACTCTAAGTCGTCGCCGCCAAAGCACCTCGAGCCAGGCCACTTCCTCACGTGCATGAAGAGATGGTAATCCCTAGGCACAAAATCTGGGCTGTAGGGAAGGTGATCCATTACTTCGAGTTGTACTCTGGCAGTTTTAATCGCAGTACGTCGCGCTGTATGTGGCCGTGCGTTGTCATGCAGGAAAATTTTCCAGCGCTGAACATGCCACGACGTTGGTTTTGAATGTCCCTTTCAAAGTTAAAGCTTAGAGTTAATTGTGTCATTTCTCTAAACGAAGTCCACTCGCAAAATTCCTCTGCTGTCCCAGAAAACAGTTGCCGTAAGTTTCCTCGTGGAAAGCGTTTGACGACACTTTGTTTTTTTTTTCGGTGAAAGAGTATGGCTCAACTGCATTGATTGAAGCTTTGTTTCTGCATTCACATACCGCACCCAAGTCGCGTCTCTTGTCCCAATCTGATCGAGAAAAGCATCCCCTTCTCTTTCGTAGCGGTCGTAGGTTGGCTCCAGTCGCAGGCGGCCAAATTCTACGATTGTTGAATTTCAAAGATCGTCGAATGCTACGACAAGGGTCTCAATGTGATTGGAAACTGTGTGGAAAAATAAATTAGAGTGTATGCTTTAAAAAATATTTGAGAACAAATTTCTAACTTCATTCAGATTTTTTTCAAGTACACGGAAGTTACTTTATGAATAACCTTCGTACATGGGTTAAAAGAGAAAATTTCCCAGCTGCATTGAAGAGGTTAAAATGGAGTTTTGGTGTGTCGCTAAAAGTTCCAATTTTTCTATTTTAACAGGCGGTTAGCTCCTCTCGTGGTGGAATACAGCATCCTAATTTAAGGCCGCTAGCGTGAGCTCTCCAAGAACTTCTGATAATAATTTCAATTAATCATTAGCATACGTATAGCACAGTCTCGTAACAAATATTGTTAGCAATATTCAACATTGAACACGGTTTAGATACTTTATGATGAAATATAACTAAAGAGGAAAAAGAAAATGTTCCTCAATGTAGACACATTTCTTTCGTACTTTTCATATGTTATTAAAACATTCTATGAGTGTCTCGCAGCACGACGGTGTGTGATAGAGTGTTGGCAATGTTTCCCAGTTCATCATCAATGATATAAGTATATGATATTGTCACTGAAGTGAATGTTGTAATGCTGGTGGTTGGGCTTCTGAAACTGGTGGATGTTTGGGCATGTCCACTCAGGGGAGGAGAATTTTTTTAGCATTTCATTGTTTTCACTTTCGCTGCTTGGATGCTTAGAGTAATAGAAGCTATCATTTACAAAGTTTCTGTTCGCTTGAGCTAGTGTACATTTATTCGAAACACAAGCGGGTGTGTTAGAAGAAAATAATCGTTCCATCATCGTGTGTCACGAGATGAGGGCTCCAAAAAATCTACGCTGGTGTATGAATAACTTAAATCGTTTATGGAGCAAGAAACAGAAATATTTTCTCAACGCGAACGTGAAGAATACAAATATTTTAAATGCGTGCAATTTAAGTCCCGTTTTCAATGATGAACCAGGGGAAATAAATCCAATTCAGAACATTTGATTAGATACTGGTAAAAGAAATTTCTTAATTGTTCGTTAAGAATTGGCTTCAATCATTGTTGATTCTCGACTCTTGATCAGAAATAAGCTTACAAAGCTGAGAAATGCTAAAATTCGAAGTCATTAAGCATTTCCCTTGACGACTTTTTCCGTACTAATTTGGTGCGTTCATTTTGTTCGTACAAAAAATTTTCGCCGATAAAAAAATTAAATAAAATTTGAGTGCTGAGTGCGACCAATATATTTTAATTAATGAATTAATGAATAGTTTGAGCCTCGTAATGGGGGCGGAGAAAAACAAGGAAAATATCCGTGAACTTTTCGTTCGTTTTTTTTCAAGGCATTTAACACGCGTTAAATTTATTTGATCGCATAATTATCGACGGTTGATCGATAAATTATCGTTTCAAACGCCGAAATAAATCTTTTTATAAAATATGAGAGTATTGTGCTACTTGTGAATTCATACGGTGGCTATGATATCATAAAGTGCAATAAATACGTTGGTGCTCAATTTTCCACGTCTATTACGAGAACATCTGAGCACTTTGATGTCTAATGATTACGTAAAGTCTCGAGAAAACACAGCATCTGCTTGAGCGATCCAGCCAGCATTGCCGCAAGCTGCAGTAGCGTGTTAAGACCTGACACAGACGTAAAAAAAACTGTTTAAAACTGTTTTTGGCAGCAAAGAACGCTTGAATAGAACAGCTGGAGCATGAATGAAAAGATTAGAATGTCTTTTTAAGGTGATGTGTCACATGATATGATCCGCTCTAAGTAAAGGGATGTCTCCTATTTATTTGGAATGAGATGGTGATGTTTATTTCTCACATCAATCTTGCTCATTGGAAGTAGGATCATTCTCATAAAGTCTGTCATTTTTTTTAATATGGATTCTGTGTGGTAACGATTGCATAAACGAAATTCCGTACTTAATTAAAAGCCGATCGATAAGTACAGCGAAAGAAAGTAATTAAAAATTATTTGACTGGGATAAACGTCATTGATCCACGGTATAGAGCTATTCAAAGTTCTCACCACTTCTAGCGGAGTTCGTGGGCCTCATAACTCGACAGTGCCAGGTTTTGAACCCGCGAGAATAGTCTGTTGGTGCAGTTGAACTGTCTATTCGTTATTCCTGCTGCTGTGAGCAGCATTTTTGTTACAGCTTTGACCGCTGGACCGATTTTCATGATATTCTGTTGTAAATGAGTCCCTTGAAAAAATCAAACCTCTGTCGTCGGGGTTTTGTGAAAAAATTATTACGGAAAATTTAGAAAAATACTGATAACTCATCTACCATTCACGTCAGTTGGTCGTCATCGTTACATTTCTCTGAGATTATCGGAGCATTAACTGTTACCTTTCAGGTCTCGTCCGAGCTAGCCTTCCGTCCGTTAATTTGATTTTATTATGAAAAATGGAAAGGAAGACACAAATGATTTGAGGAAAATATACTTCTGGGATCCAATAGGGTCAAAAAATACAGCACCATTAATATGATTTTATTCTGAAAAATGGAAGAGAAAATGCTAAATGACTTGCAAAAAAATATGCATTTAGGCTCAATTTAGAGTGAAAAAGAGGTAGACAAGTTTCTGTATCACGAAAAGTATACAGTTTTCAGATTAGTGAATATAGAACACCCATTATTTGATAGACGGCTAGACGAAAGTAAAATTTACCATTTTACGACAAGAAGCTTCCGCAAAAATGGGCTTGCTACTTCCATCACTGACTGCAGTTTGAGACTTCTAGTGGCACAGAAATTTGTTCACCTGCTTTTATCTCTGACTGGAAGCTAGGAGCACATTTGTTCCCGAAGCATTTTCCTATTTCGTTATTTTAAACTTCTTAGCCATAGTTCCTCAAAATCGAATACCCCGCAAAGCAACCGGAGCCAGGTGAGGCATTTAAAATTCTCATTTATTTTACCCCCAGTGCCCGTCTTGAGCATTTCGGACGACCGCAACACGGTGATCCACGAAAAGTTTTACGAGGTGGGGTCGAGTGTCGTGCTACAGTGTCGCGGCACGCACCTGCCTCTAGAGACCCTACCTCTCTGGTCCAAGTCAGACTCTTCCAGCAACTTCAGGCTTCTCGGTGATGACGTCACTGGCACCAACAGCAGGTACAGTTTATGGTCGTACAGAGTGTATTATGGTCGGTGATGACGTCACTGGCACAACAGCAGGTACAGTTTAAAGTCGTACAGAGTGTATTATGGTCGGTGATGACGTCACTGTCACCAACAGCAGGTACAGTTATGGTCGCACAGAGTGTATTATGGTCGGTGATGACGTCACTGGCACCAACAGCAGGTACAGTTTATGGTCGCAACGAGTGAACTTCTATCCGAGGGAATCTCACGAGGATAATAACTGTACCTGTTTAGAAATGTGCTTGGTCTCATGTTAAGGGAGAGATGGGGTGCGTTTAAGGTGGACGCTCTATTTTGAAGATTTGAGGCTCGTAGGATCCGTTATTTTGGCGACGTTACTCAAGATTATTCAGCTAACTTTCGAAGCATATTTCGGAACGTTGATGTCCATCACTGATAAGTTCCGAAGTTTGGACAATATTTTGCTGTTCATTAGGGACTCAGGCTGCAATGTCGAGGCGAAGTGCTTGGTTTACGTACTGGTACGTGAGAAAAATGGTACCTGAATGTGGAAGTTTTGAACCAAACAGCGGTGTCGTACGCATGATTTATTACCGACAAGCAGGTCCTATTCTAGCGTCAGAGTTGTAATACAAATAATTAGTTCAATACGTTAGGTTCACGCTCTGCTGCTCAAAGAACAATGATATCATTATTTTCAATAGCTTTGGAATTAGAACAAAACACTCCCTAGTTCAGTCGTCACAGTTGTTTTTGTTGTTTTTGTTTGGAACAATTTCACGACGACCAAAAGTGTTCGCTAAAAATACTTGTTCTCTTCAATGTCCAGAGTGGTTTAATACTAACAGAACGTTTAGAAAATGTATGCTAAATCTTTCTGATATTTTTCAATGGTACAGTTCAAATTAAAATTACAAGTATCTGAAGCATCGTTAAAAACTTAAAAGAGTCAGTAAAACCTAAAGAAATGCATAAAATAATTTCCTTTTGTTATGACTCAGGCTACTTGAAATATCGAAATGCAAAACAGAAATTGTTGAGCTTTGTAATACAAGCAACACAGCTTACAAATTACGAAGTGTATTGTGTGATCTTGGATATTTTCAAGCTTCAATTGCAAGGCAAATAGGTCTAGTGAAACAACAACCCCACTGTACGTATCTATCCCTCAAAAGGAACGATTGGAATTTCCCCTGTGGTGAGATGCTGCTGCGAAACAACTTGAACTTCCCCGACATCACTCGGACTCCCAAACTTCTCCTGCAGTTCTAACTAGTCGGACTCGATTAAGTGAAATCGATTACAATTCCACGGCGATGCCCAAGGCATCACAGCACCTCAACATACCTTCAGCATACTCCCATATATAGCACGCTCGTCACTGCATGTAGAAATGGTGACGCCCAGTACGAAATTTTGTGATTAAACATGCGCACTTTCAGTACTGCTCATACGATATCGTACTTGATTTATTTAGCAGTCATATGTGATGTAAATCTTAGTTTAGATCCAACGCGTTACTTTAAGAATGACCCTTCGACAAAAATATCATGAGGATATTGCGATCTTCCTGATCGTCTAGATTTATTCCGTAACATTAACATTACTAAAATCGTCATTGCCCCCAGCGAATGTCCCAGTCAAACGGCGTTCAAGTTCACTCCCTATGAACCTTAACGGGAAGCACTGGGCGGCAGGCGGGCACGACCACTGGAAAATGTCGGCCGATGTCCAAAATATTCACGAGAAACGCCCTGTCGCCAACGTTAATGCGCTAATAGTGGCCTATTTCAGAGGACATTCCCGACGCGGTTATGTCTTTCACCGTTATCAAAACTTGGAACTTTCGTGACTCACGAAAGAGGCCGATTGGTATCATCGCAATGATACGCGGTCTTAGTTTTTTGTGCATGGTGATCTTTCACTTTTCAATCCCATTTTCCAAGCATTGCCTGTGGGGCTTGTTGGTGAGATAACGAGGTCCTAGAAATGGTTCTAGAAATTCTTTCAGCTTCCAACAGAATGATACAGTCAATAATGCTTCATTCTTCTTCTTTTCTTCGTAAACCTGAAAACCATAAACAGAAACTACACGCAACAGAAAATTTCGACGAAATCAAAAACACTGCAAAATTTTCAAGTTAGTTGATTGCGCATCGATTCAATAGATTTATTTAATAAGACAGGCAAATTTTAGGTTGCTTAAAATAGGCTTTTTACTAATCATACCTGGGATTAAACATCAGGAAAGTCCCGCGGGTTAGACAGGGATCGTCGTACAGTTTCATCAGTTCCGTACAATTCGTTCAGTTTAGTAGACTTAGTTTATTTGCGAAAACCTACGAAAACACAGTGCACACGATTAGGGAAATAAATACTTAGTGACATTATGGTGCGAAATTTCACGGCTGTTCGCTCATGTACACCTAACCAATCCAAAAAAGACCTACAATTTTAAGTGATGCAAAAGGTTTGCCTATACAGGCAAACGTGGTACATAAAGCACCATCATTAAATTTAAGAAGAAATTGATGAATTTGACTCTAGGACAACAAAATTCTTGGTATATTTTCACTACATGGTGTTACACTGAAGACTCACACACTTTTGAAAAAAAAGAGGGAATTAGATTAATCAGAACACCAACAGGCATCAATATAGTCCCTACAAATACAAGACAGGAAATATCTAAGCAAGCAAAACACAAACATGAATGTAACACTGCTTATGAGAACTCCAAGCGACGGAATAGTGTGTGGAATGTAGTGTTTCGGATGTTCACAGGTGAAAAAGCCTCGAACCTGTCTCTGGTACCATTGGAGCTCACAAATAATTAAAAAAAAATTAATAAGCGTGACGCCCAAGGCATAATGACCTCTTGCTCAAAGATAATCATTTTTGAGTAAACACAAAAATAGTTGTGCGTTCAATAATGATATTTAAGCTGCAGATGTAGGCGAAATGTTCTAGAAAGGAC
>VOMN01124789.1:0-20024 GCA_014899125.1 Orchestia grillus
GTAACGTTATGTTATTCATGCATGTGATGTATATTCAGAGTTTTATAGCAGGCCAATGTTTACCCTTCATAATAAAATGAACACTCCAAAATCAAAATCTACCTCTTGAACACCCGAACTTTCAGTGTTTCATTAAAACTATCTTGAGAATGATTGCTTCACCCACTCACAAAAGCCGGAGTTCCTCCTTGACCCTCGTCAGCGGATCCGCCAGCTTCAGTGTGGGACGTCCAGGACATTTTTTCGTAGTTGAATATCGCGTAGGACCGCACCTCGTCCGTCACAACAAGCAGTTGGAAGGTGTTCGTCTGAAAAGAATTTGATTGACTCATTGTAGGTATGGTAAATACACGTTAAAAGAGACGCTAGCAAACTGTACGAAGTCTTTTTGGAGATTTTATTAAGCTGTATTTTACAAATAGATTTAGAATATTAAAGATATTAAAACCTAGACGAAACCTAGGTCAGTAAAACCTAGACTTTTGAGTGTCGTAAGAACATACCACTTCCTGGGCCCTGCCATTGGCGTAGCCGCCAACGAAAGTAACATTTTTCCATGTGACGATAATTAAATGCTTGGGATCGAATATCTCCGCCCCAACCATGCCTTCTCGCACGTCCCACTTGATCCTCTCGCGGATCTCGACAGCCATGCGGTCGCTCCTCACTGGCAAGTCGTGCTCCAACCTGCATGATGACAAAAACTGTTGCTGCAGAGTCAACAATATTGCCGAACGGCGGAACGCAATTGTTCAGTGCACGGCGGAGCCCTAATTTCGCAGTGTGGCTCTTAGCAATTTACATACAATTAGAAATAAACTGGAGACTAGACATCATTTCCACACCAGCAAGTCAATAGTTAACTTGAATGTGGGGAAATACTGAAGCGTTTGATTTTTTTGTTTTAAGGAATTGAGTTCGACTGCTTTCATCCAAACTATTGAATTAATAATAATGTCTGGCTTTAAGGTCATAATAAGGCGATATTTCAACCACAGAGGACAATATGGTATTTCTGCACTCGTGCCTGACAAATTAGACGGATATCACCAAGGATGTATTCAACAATTTTAAGGTTGCGGCATTTCTGTTTTAGGCAACCAGAGAACCAAGCTGTTCAATCATGAAAACATTAAATGAATTTAGAAAGAATTATAACATCTTCACATAGTGCATCGAACTCATCATATGCATCGCTTGCTTTAATGCTTTATATTTTTCTGTTGATCAACACAAAATACTCTTTATGTTAATAAAATGTTAAATGTTTTAGGCGTTTAGGCTCGAATTCTTTTCCAGTTGATCAAGCGGTTATTATTGCACTTCAAATTTTGCTGGGTAAACTAAAATTTCCTCAAGGTTTTGGTCACCCCTATTCGAATACCTGAATACTACTGAAATAGGCTACTGAAAAGCGAAAAAAATAGTATCATACAGAATGCCAATTTGGGGATCAAGAATTTATGAGGAAATTACGTCAACAACCAAAAAATTCCTAACGTTATCATGCGCATCATATTTCAAGAGGCAAATGCACACAGTGAGTCACTGCTGAGGAACCACCTCCAATCTTAGCCCCTCACAAAGAAAATTATAACGCGTACATTTGTACAAACAAGAAACTCATTTTTCTCGGGACATTTATTTTTAATTTTTCCTTTGGCGCAGACTGTAAGAGAATTCTTTAACGTATCACCACCATACCTCCAGTAGACACCCGGCTGTTGTTGATCTCTCGTTTCTCCCTGCTTCAGAGAACCGATGTTACACTTCGAGTAAAAGGGTCCGATAAAAGAAGGATCCGCGACTGTAGGCCAGTCGGGCACCGGGAACGTCAGCGGGTAATTATGAATGCTGGATGGAGCGTTCGAGAAGCCCAAGTAGCCGTTGATTGACACCTTGAAAACATCGAAAGAATCTAAATGAATAAGGGAATAGGATAAATAGTTTGCCCTAACGAATTAGGGTTTTCCGCATTAAATTATTTCCTGGTCGAGCTTCACCTAACTAAGACAGAATTCTTTAGAATTCGCTGCATTGCTACGCCTTATTGATAAATTAAACGAAAAGCATGAACCTTATTTTCGAGAGTAAATTTATTGCAGTGAAATGCTGTCAGAAGGAATCCTTCAGGATAAATATATGTATATTTTAATCTACTAATTTAGTCTGAAAGAATAGTCCACCAATCGCTAAAAAAATATAGAAAATAAAATCAATCGCTGAATTTGGAATAAAATTAGTACCCAACTAAATGATTTTCCTTTGCGGTCATTCAGCATATAGCAATGCATTCGTAAGCCGCCTGGAAAGCTAGAGCTTTCCAAAGAAAGCCATTGGCCAACTAATTCGAAAATCTATTGATAGTTATTCTATCAGGACTGTGCTCACTCAAGAAACTGTCGGTTTACTTTTTAAATTTATTGATGGTTTCCAAACATTAACTTATACACACGAGAGACTTGCGAGCTTTTACGATCATGAAATCTATATCCTTGATCGTAAATTACTTAGATCATTCTCTTAGTAAAATATCTTTAAAACTCCTGCAACATGAATATCTGTTCCTAAAGCAATTTACGAGAAAATAAGGGTCTAAGTACGATTGAAGCTCAATGATGAATATAGATTACAATGGACAAACATTTCATTTCCTTTAATTCAAAGGCAAGATTTCATCTGTGAACTGCTTTGAAAAAATTACTCTCCATAAACTCAACAAATTCAGAGAACTCTCTTTCGTAACTTTCTGCATCTTTCTGTATGTAAGGAAGATTTTCTAGCTCTCCTGGTTTTCTTTTCTTTAATCTAAATACGTTTACCATCTTTGTTAGATTAAATAACAGTTCATGTAAAACCACAGAGTCCAAAAAGTTAGTAATTCGTGCAATCAGTCCAACTGCGACTTTTTATGTAGACTGATAATTGTTTCTTGTTCTGAAATTACTAATTTTTAAAATAAAAGATCGAGTTCCGTCGAGTTCATTCAGTCGCTGCATGCCTCACCCAGGTGTAGTTAAGCCCGAAGCCGAAGAAGGGCAACAGGAACGCAAGCTGCTTGCTGACTTGAGTGTTCTGGGCGTTGATGTTCTCTTGCAGGTCTCCCGTCCCTCCGTGGCTGTCCAGGTCGTAGTACGGATACATGAGACGTGCTCGAATTTCGTCCAGGCGCTCTTTGGTTATGGTATAGGGGGTGTCGTCCGACGGAGCGATGCGCGACAGCATCGGGTCTGGGAAGCAAATCATAGACTTGTTAATTGGATTCAGCCGACAAGTGAAATACATTTATGTAGCAACATGCATGCTCGTAAATTACTGCATGAATTGTGGTACTTGGAAATTTTACGAATATCTACAACAAAACCCTACTATACCTACAAGAAGAAAAGTTTATTTGATAACTCAACGGAAAATAACGTGAGCTTTAATTGCTGTCTTACAGCATTCAAATATGAACTAAAAGTTTACATAAGCTTCGGGAAAAGGTATTCGTTATGGCATATGAAAATTGTTGTTTGCAATTAGTTGAACGTCATTTGTCCGCTGCAAAGCCATCAAATATTTATTTCCAAATGGAACAAGTTATTGGAATCAGACGAAATTTTTTCAGATTCTCCGACACTTGGATTCTAAATCCCCATCATGATTGTTCAGTTCCTTCAAATAGCTTTTTATTGGATTCAAGCTAGAGAACAACAACACGAGACCTGTTGAACACCAAGTCATAAGCCTAGACGTAGTGTTGTCGGTTAGTCGTACTTGAAAAATACGCAACATCTTCTCAATTTCAATCGTCAGACGGAGGAAAAGTTATAATTTTTTTAATTGTATTATTCTTGTGCCAGAAGTATTTGAGTCATTATATAGCGTTACGGTCTCCAATTTGAATCGCTTGACAGAAGTAAAACTATATTTTTTAATGGTATTATTCCTTTGTATTGAAATCGCTTTGCAGAGCACAATAAACCAATTCATCGAATTTGGATCGAAAATGACCTATGCTTTCTATTAAACTCTTATAATCTGAACTGACAACTACGAGATTGCACATTTATACCAGAAAATTCCGGGCTATTTTATTCAATACTTCCTGTATATTCTAACGGCAAATAAACTCAACTTATGGATATCACACAAAGATGTAATTCATAAAGCTGAGAAGTTCAATCGTGATATCAAATTAAAAAATCTACAATGAATTCATTTTATTGTTTTAGTCAGTAAACTCTGGCCGGAAGACAAGCCACAAATAATGAACATGAGAGCTCATTCAGAGTGAGCGAGGCAAGATTATCACCCTGAGTCATCGGTAGAATAGATAAACTAAGCTCGCTCAAGATAAAAAGCAAAATGATATCGAGTTTTACTGCTGATGAAAATCTAAAACACGGTCTAGCTCAAATCTATCCCATAAATTATTAGTCCTTCTAACATGATCCAACTCTCGTGATATAAAGGTATGTACATATGCAGCAGAGACTGCGCGCGATAATGTTAAAGTGAGCAAAATGGGCAACGAGTACAATTCCGCGTTCCGATGCTTCCAATTAGATTACTCTGCCAAATATCCATCTACGATTGGGATGTTTGATGGCTAAGGCTTCTATGGTATTGATAATTTCAATGTAAATAAATTTTTTCTTCTTTGCAAATACAATTTCCAGGTAGAATGATAGTATTAGAGTTGCAGAGAAATACCAGCAGTAATCGTCGCTGTACTGTATATGCCGAATGCAATGACTTGGAAATTACCTAGTTTACAATGTCGCAAGGTCTTTGGCAAATAAAGTTCGAATAAAGATGGAAACGGCTGGCAACAAGATTTGAGTTACATCAAAAAACAAAAGGTGCAGTAAACTTAAAGGCCCTGTAAGAACACCATAGTTTATCTAGGTTTAAAATATCGTTGACAGGAGTCTTTAAAAACCAATGAGGAGCGACACCAGAGAACTTAAGGTGTCAGAGTAGTTGATCAGAGAGTCGTGTCTCAGGAAGTTCTCTACAAGTCTTACATGTTAAGGAAGTATCTGTTTATGTCTTCAAAAATACAAGAACCCTGCTCCATGAATCAAAAACCCTTTCGAACTTATCATGCTGTAGAATTTTTTCAGAATCCAAACGCTGGGCAGCCGAACCCATGAGATTCAGACAAATTTCTACGCATGGAGAATCGTCGTGAGAGAAACACATCGATGCCCTCAAAATGATGATGCTTCACTAAAGGCTGCAGTTGTTGAGGTAATGAGCGAAATAAAATAAAAATCAATTGGTGCAAGCGTGTCAACGGTTGTGGTGTCGCATAGGGGCACCTATCGAGGCTGATAGTAATTATGATGATTCAATAAGATAACTGACCTTTTGTGGACAATCATTTTTGAAAGGCGTATGTTTGTTCATTGTTAGAGTTATTTTAATTTAGTGTTATTTATCTTTTAACACACTACTTCCAAATAGTATTTTTATAAATGAATTCCATTTTAAACATTTCACACTAGACCTCAGAGCGCATAGAGCTCACGGTGCTTGGAGAGCCCAGTTCAGAAGGCTCAGGCAGCTACGGTCGGTTTTGAAGACTTGTGTGACCGACATGGATGAGTTTATCTTATCAAATTGTTGAAAGATATGAAGCATTCTAGGGGAAGTACACACAGAGTAAAAGTACACAGTTTCTGGGGCTTGACTCATAGTTGGTACGCTGTATTCATTTATTAAAACTCCCATTGTAGACTATGTTCATTAAATAGACTTCTCTTAGACTTCGTGTTGGCTACACTTTTCGTCTTCAGCCAACATATGCATGCTCTGCATTGTGAAGCTAATCATGTATTATGAAGGGAAATTTTTGCTCAGAACTTCTGCTTCTGGCCAGCTATAAGCAAGAATTTTAGATTTAGGTTGAAGGAATCAACTTAATACTGACCGCTGGATTAACTAGAAGTAATGGAATACTAGCTCAGGACTACTCAAAGTTACCCATCCATCCGGTATCTGAATCACACTCATTTGCTAAATTAAAACTCTGCTGTACCCAAAATTGAAAGCTGGTGACAGAAGGTTTCTGAACAAATAGGCCTTATTCACTCGATTTTTCATTGTATGCCTCCTATCACTCCATATATCCCGCCGTTCACCAGTGTACACCAGGTTCAGCTTTCTAATGATTCAGACTGCACCACTTCCATATATCAGACGCTGTGAGGTCGTTCTCTCCACATGCTAAATCCCCCAAAAATTGTTACAATCTACTCTCCTGCTAGCTGCCCAAACTTATCTCCCGTCACACCGGCTTATTTCCACCCCTGTCGAACCAAGTCACTGCACTACCGCACTTTCCAAAGGTTAAATATTTAACACTTTTTTCACCCTGCTACTTGAAATCCCAAAGTCTTCAACTCAATTTTTTTGTCGAATCAATCATATTCTCACACAGATTTATTTTAGTATACATCTCAAAATTGGCTTTCCCTATTTCATGCCCTACTCTGTTCTCACAGTGGCAAATTTGTACATTTATAAGCCATACATACAGGCCCTACAAACGTAATGAAACCTTCCACACTCTCAAAAGATTACGTTGGCTTTTACCTACCTTTCCTTCTACACCAACCTCATTTCTACGACGCATTCTCATCTTATTACTTTTCTCATCAACTCGTAATTTCAAATCCACTATCTATTCTCAACAATTTTTGCATCTATTGTTTTGAAATCAACATGACGTTATTGACCCTGATTAACTTTCTAGCAATCAAATGTTGGAAACAGAGCTTACAATTTTTTCCACAGCCATTCATATTCTAATTCCATTTTTTGGACAATCCTGGCAATACCATATCATCGTACCCTGTGTCAACCCTAGCTACCTGCACCTATGACCATGATACATTTACTCCAGTAACATACGCACACTGTACTACTCACAAAATAGTAATCAAGATGTTCAGCAATCTTTCATTACTATTCCTCAATAGCATCTTTTTATCACTTGTATACATAGCAATTCTTTTTAAATATTGTTTCTCGAGATCAGTGAACTCTGAAAAACGTCTCTTTAATTTAGTTAGAACTCCAACTTTGAAAGTGTTCCACTCCTTCAGTCTCGCAGCCTTTTTTTCAATTCTTGAATGACGTGCCTTTCAACACAGCCACAACGTGACTATACATAAATACAATTGAATAATAACTATTCCCTCTAGCTCTACTTATTACTCGTTTACTTTTCATTTCACAAAATACTGTAATTTGTCTATACCTCTCCACTCATAAGTCTATACGACAGCCTACCCATCTTTCCCCAAATTCAATATGCATGAAAAGTAAGAAATGCGCGTATAGCCAACCTCTTTCCATCAGCGTTACCTTCTCCTACTGCAGTCATGAAACATATAAATCGGTGATTATGGCGCTGATTTCTTTCGGCAACTGACGTAAATAACTGCCAATCCCCGAATGCATCGCCTCAAGATATGTAATTCGTACGGAGTACTCACATTTCTAAAAGAAGTTAACCGGAGCAATGAAAGACTTTTAGTGTGGGTACATAGACGATCAGAATTATCACGTCACAGTAATAAGATTTTCAAGTCCGTGCATTGTAAAAAAAAAAAAATTACATTAAGGGGCACAGGGAAACTCGAATTCATGCTGCACCAGAACTCTTACATGTTTATGAAAATAATCAGTTTGTAAGACTGCTACAAGCAAAAATAAACCTCAAACCAGAAATTTGGCCTTTCAAATCAATATGGTGAATTATTTAGCGACCTCCACGCTCTCATTAACAGAACGACGTTCGTCATCAGTGAGGCTTCCAGTAAATGGAAAAGAAGATGCGAAGACTTTCTGATAGGCTTAAATTTTACGTCCTTTTATTGCAACGATTTTTGATCAATTCACAATACTCACCATACTCTCCTCGGGCTCCTTCCATTGCAAGAGCCCGCAACAGCTCTGGGTGTTCCACTTCGCGTGAATCATGTTCATCAAAGTCGTCGGCCGCCACCGCAATCAGCAGCCAAAGAACACTCAGGGCCCCAACCCACACTCGACTCCGCCCATACCTCGCACTCATGGTGTTCAGCTCCAACCAAGGTGTGGCGTACAAACTCTCCTTATAAAGCTGACAAAAATGTTGCGAACTTTGACACTGACTGCATTACACTGTAAATTAATGGGATCTGTCAGAATGATGTACGTTCGGATCCACTCACCAGAAAACCTACAACTTTTCTCGGAATGTGCAATAAATTGTAGCAGGATTACGATGCTGATCTTACTAACCCCTTAGCATCGTTTTAACCAATAGTTTTAATACTGCACACTCTTACTTGAAACTCAAGAATTTGTTAGACAAGGCTGAAGATAACTTTTTTTTCATTCTGTGTGTGAAGTTCGTGATCTAACGTCAACTTGCGAAAGCTTGACTTTCTATATGAAACATTTTATATGAAATGTGTATACATTATGATTCTATTTAAGCCTATGTGGTGGCACTCGCTTAGCATGTAAAAATTTCATGGTTACGATTGTTTACATTTTTGGCACAACTGACACATCCTACACATCCATGGTAACTTTCGGGTTGATGAAAGTCAACTCTTAAAAAGTAAAATATTTTTTGATTCGTGCATCAAATATAATTTCAGAGCCATTGTGTGGCATCTATCAATGTTAGTAATTGAATCTGAAGGATTTACGGCGCGACTCGCTGATATCGAAAATTGCAGATGGGGTTTTGTTTGTCCTTATCCTCGGAGACATTCGGCAATAAAAATAGTTTTATCATGTGCCTCAAAGACAGGTGGTATAAAATTGTAAATAGTTTATCTCTATTTTAGTACGTCTTTACCTAGAAAATCGATAAAGTTTTACTCCATTGCAGTGTGAACTTCACACGTACAAGGGGAGATAAAAAAATTCACTGTATTTTTCAGAAGTTTCCCCTTCATTTCTTTGACTAATGCATCTTTCAGACTCCTTAACACATTAGCATAGTAAGCTCCTGTTACAGTTCATTGATTCTTGATAATCCATTATTATCATCCCATATGAATCATTGAAAACGATGGCCATCACTTCTTGAGCAAACTTTTGGGATTTGACTTTAATTAACCTCGATGATCGACGTGGAAGTCGCTGTTTTGGCCGCTAATTGGAGTCAGGATCGTACTGGTGGATCCAGGTTTCATTTCCGGTGATCGTTTTGGCCAAGAAATGTTCTTCATCATCCTCAATTTTGTCCAATATCGGCCAGGACAGATCACTTCTAAGAATCAGGCGATCAGGGCACAATGCTTTTGGGACCCACTGCACTGACAGCTTGCTTAGCCCCAAATTATAGAACAGAATAGAATTTACCGAGCTGTGTGAAATGTCTAAGGATATAGCTAACTAATTAACTGTTTTTCTCCGGACTCCTTCAACTAAATTTTGAAAAGCCTAAATGCTATGGTCATTTTTTGATGTTCCTGGTCTTCCACTGTGATAAATGTCTCCAAGGTCGTCTTTCCCTTCTTTGAATCGATTAATCCACTCGTAGACTACAGGTTTCTTTGGAACAGTATTTAGTGTCGTGAACATTTTCTAAAGTCTCCATGATCTGCATCCGTTTCTAGTTGAGTATCACCATACATTTGATTTTTGATCTTATTTCAAAATAGCTATTTTCCATGGTTCCAAAACGAGCTTCGTTTACAGAGAGGGTCTGTCCTGTACAAAACTCAGCAGCGCATAACTGCTTGCAAGTAATTAGAAGCGAGGTGAACACTGAGTGAAATGTTCTGGCATGTTCAACCTTGTTTTAACCTAATTTTTGTACTGCTTCTGTAATTTTTGTATTCTCTCCTCGTATGTTTTTTTCTATCTTACTTCGGTAGATAAAAAGTGAAGCCTTAGTTATAACAATTAAAGTTGAATAACTAGAAAAAATAAACATGGAAACGCCCTTCTTCTCTAAGCCCCTCTAACCCACCCCACCGAACAAACATGCATAGTTATTGCTACCAGCATGGCAGCCCAGATAACAGGGCTAAAAAAAACATGGATGAGGTGCCAGACAGGTAAGAATAAGATGCGCAGCTTTGTCACGGTTGCGATTGAATTTAATGCGTATGCGTTTCAACGCGATAACCGTGTAGAAATTCCAACTGCGACCACTCAGCAAAATGCAGTTTATAACTTAAACCAAGCGATAAGATATCTTACTGAGTCATAATCTACATTCAGTCCCTGACGATTTCGCTCTGTAAGGACTTCACAACGTGATATGAGTTCTTTTACATTTAATATGATTTAATCAGGTGATTAATATGATTCCTGAATACCTTTGAGTATCGATGAAAATAATCAAAAGTTTGAAATTTAAAATACGGCAGGTAATACCAAGCAACATCATCGTAAACTTTTGTCCTTCAAGTCCAGTTGAACTTCTTTCTTGGTCATAACATTGAGATTCAATTAAGTAAGGCGATAGGGCGTTGGCTTGAGTCTCAGCGATATTTATAAAACCTCGGATAACGCAAGTGGAAAATTTACAAGCAGCATTAAGCGTCTTCTATGACCTGAGGTACAATAGCAATAAACTTTTGCAACTTTAGTGCTGACGACCAAACACCTGATCGCACACCGCCTCACTCATGCATCGCCTGACTTACGAGCGAATAACGTGATTTTTAAATGAAATCGTCACAACTCCGTGGTGCTAATGGAACATCAACTGAAGACAGTTCACGATGAGCTTGGACGACCATATTCAAAACTCCTTGTCCGTAATATGACCTGAGTCTCTGAATGCTCGATTCCAGGACACATTCCTTAAATTTTGTGCTTTTAATGCATTGTAACGCTAGTCATACGCATGATGTTACGAAAATTATTGCGCAAGCATTACTTAATAAATTTTCAGTCCTTGGATCAACATGTATATGACAAGTCATATGGATTGTACGACAATCCCATAATGGAAACATATCACCAAATAATTATTCTAGTTCTTCATAGTTTGGAGAATATAAGGGCAATGTTTAGACACGCTCAATTAATTTATTTTCATTTAAATATTATCAAGTTCATGATTTTCGTGTTATTTAAATACTTATACCAAGCTGCTAAACACTTGAATAAGATTGCATAATTCACAATTTTTGCACAAATTTTGAAGCGTGCCAACTCATTCATGAGTTTAAAATTTAGAATAACATCGAACGGTTCTTCTCTTAAAATTTTTTGTTTTTCAGCATTGAACTTAGGGAAAATTTTGAATTTTGAAAAATGCGGTAGAGCTTAAGCAATCCAATCCTTTAACATTTTGACTACGATTCTCCATAGAGGAAAAATTTCATGTTGACGAATATCTCCGTTGTGAATGCAAAAATTAAGGATTTTGTTTTCACAAATTTGGTTATCCTTTTAATTTTCTTTCAAATCAGGACTAGCTTATTCGATTGATGAACACAAATTTTACGGAAACTTGATCATTTGTATTCATACATGATAGTGCTTTGGTTACATTAGGTTAGATGATCGCGTGTACCATATATGACCCACTTCAGAGGTAAAGTGTTAATAAATATCTGAGTAACACAGGTAACACAGAGTAACACATTGACTAAAGACTTCACAGGCCCACAACTCCCTCACTGGCACGTATGAGTGTGCGTGTGGTGAATGTGAGCTGCATCTACGCAATAATCAAGCTCCTAATCTGCTCGATGAAGACGTGCACATCTTTTACAGCGCTTATCTCAGATACGAACTGATAAAACCGTTCGTGTTCATAAAATACAGTCATCGCAGGACTGGTCATCAATTTCCGGATGAGGAACTGCTGGAGTTCTAACATTATTTTAAGTCCTGGACAGTAAGTCCATCGCTTTATTCTTTACATGCATAAAAAATAAAAAATTACGTTAATTGCTATGTGTAACCTACAAAAATTATTCAATACCCTGCGAATGCTGATCAATGTGCACTTGTACAAACATCTAGGGTGAAGTACGGTTTATAAGCCAAGCGTAATTTGAAACTTTGTGTTATTCATTATTTACACCGGTTAATGAATCAAATTTCCATAATATGTAAAAGTGTATTCACTACCAGATACGACAATTTAAAACTTAAAAACATTCATACACCGCGTTGTGGTATGAAATACTGCCCTCGTAATCTGATCAGAGTATTCGATGTTGTTCAACTTTTGATGCCTTTTTCACCCAGAAAGTTCGTCGTTCTAAATATACGAGCCTGTCATAGCTCCAGCGTAGGAAGCCGAACCGCTTACTTAAAAATGCACGATTATTTCTCTCGATATTAACTTAAAACAAACTCTTTTCCCTTATAGCGTACATCTGGAAACATCTTGGCGTTTCAGCAGAGAGCTGGTCGGAGACCTGACATGCCTCTGTTATCGCGTGCTGGGAGTAGGCGTACAGGTTGTGCAAAAGTGAAGCAGCTCCTACTTCCTTTTGCAACTGATGAATTCCACATGATGACGTATTTTCGTTTTGAATGCTTTCTTTGCACGCACATGAGCATCATATCGTTATTGATTTTTGTACACGTAGCCATCTTCTTATCAGTGCAACATCACGAAAACGTATCATACGTAAAACATGTGCTTCGCAATTCCAGAGCTGCAATGTTGGCTGCAGTGCGTGTGCGTGCATGTTCGACGCTCGCAGGAAGCTGCTCATTTTGCACAATATGTATACAATTGGTACAACACTTTCTCTCTCGCACATGATGTGTGTGTAGGTATTACATACAAGGTAGAGGTATTTTATTATTCGGTGTGTGTTGTGCTTTGAAACCACGTACCTCACTTCGATGTGATGAAGTGTTAAATTAGGTAATTCCTGTACTTTTTGCACCTATTTTTAATATTCATTACTTTCCTTATCTTTTGCGAAAGAAATGAGCAATGTAATTTTGGCATGTCCCAATTCCTAAAAAATAAGTTCTACCCCTGGAAATGCTTGTCGCAATTGTAAGTTTTCACAGCATTTCATCGATGAGAAAGTTACTTTGAACTACAGGAGCAGCTCAGCTCCTGAAAATCAAGAGCCTTAGCAAAAACGAGCAGCAAGTCAAAGCAAGGCCCTCTACATGTAGCATAACACAGCAACCATAGATTGTTAGCTTCGATAAATATTCGTGTAATATGTTTAGCTTCTGGTATGTAGTATCAACACTCTAGCCGTATGTTTTCTGTAGCTGGATTCTTGTTTGTTTAACCTACGAGCTGCTTCTGAATTCGAGAAAATAAAATTAACAACTTATTGAAGAGAGTGCCTGCATGTTCAAATAGAGGCCGTACTTTTGTCGTTAATGAATTAGGGATCAGTGCACCGATTTGGATCAGGTAAATTGTGTCACTTATCAACGAACTTTCTTGTCATTCAGCCCCTTAAGTTTCTTGCAATTAGGTTCAATAACCCGTACACAACTATCAAAAGATTGTATAGGCTCAAAGTTTTATATCGGACACAACAACAACTTTAAAAATCAAGAGCAGGACGATCTTCAGTGTCAACAGACGAAAAAAATTATGGTATTTGCTCAGTGATTCGTGTAAATTCTTTTTAACAATGAGAGAAGTGGGCAGGATAGACAGAAGTCTAGGAATACTAACTAAAGCTGAGGTAGCTTAACTACGTATGTCCCCCTGGCGATGCTAGTCCCCATAGCAGAAGATAGTCAATCCTAACCTAACCTAACCTAGCCTAACCTAACCTAACCTAGCCTAACCTAGCCTAACCCTGTTGCCAATGGCTTATCCCATGCCCCCTGAGGGGTTCTGCCCCATCGCGTCATCCAGGCCAGTATATCGGCTTCTGTTCCACCTGCGCGACTCGCTTTGGGGGGGTCGCGCTGTGGCTCAATGTTGAAGGAACTTTCGAGGCTTGAGTCAGGTCACACCTTCATGAAAGTTACTTACATACTTCTACAAACTTTCACGCAATCAAATGATTGACACTAAATACGAGTAATTCAACCCTCTGGCGAGCGGTAATTTTACAAGGTTGCCTAAGTTAATGTAACGTGCATGAATGTCTGTGCTTGGCTCAGTTTTATTTGGAGATTTACTTATGAAGATGGAAGTTTCTTCCAAGCACATTTGGAATTACAGACCAAAAAAATGAAGTTCGTCACTTCCGAAGTTTATCTGTACTTGCGCACAAACATGTATCTATACTACAGGACTACAGAGAAGGATAGCATGTATGCTAATCGTTCATAATAACATGTTATATCTGCTCATGAGGTCAACAATTTTGTATGACAAAATTCAAATTAAACTCGATAGTAATAAGTCTGCTGGTTGTGAATTTTCGTTCTACACTTTTCCGTTGCAACTGACATTAAAATTAGTATGGAATAGTTTTTAGTCTCATTTAAATGTAGATCATTTCCAGCAAAATTGCGGATGAGGAGAGTATGGGAGTAATTGACTATGGCCTTTTGCAACGTCATCATAGTCCCTTGAAGGTGCTGAAATTCGTGATTCTAGCGATTGCCGTGGGAGCATTCTATCACGTTTCTCAGCTCGTCCTTTTTTATGTACAAATAATGGCTTTCACTTGAATGAACTGAGACGTTGTGGAAAGGTTTTAGACATAGACGGTTGCACTAATCGACTGGTTATGAATCCTTGTAAAGGTATACATCTATTCACAAACACCACTCTATTTCTTTCAAAAGAATATGAAGGAATATTTAATAATTCATTTTCTGGCAAAATATTTTAAACACAAATCTATTTTTATGCTCATACCTACATCACAAGTGATTGAAAATTATTCCTTTTACACTAATATAGTGATGCTAGTTTTAAAAGTTTCTACTTTCATGACACTTTCAGAAGCGTATATGTGGAGTTCACATAAATTTTCTCTACTGGATGGGGAGGCTGGAAAAGATACGCACTTGCTTTTCCCTCTCCCTTTGTTAGCCATTGAAAATAGACTGGAGATCATGATGTCGACGCAGACCTTCGCGATGATGTTGAAAGGAAAATGAACGAAGGCTTCATTCATACCTCTTACAAAATTGTAATCAAAATATCAAGACGGAAGGCGCACAACCTCAGACATTTGTACAGACGAAAGAAATTAGAATAAAATATACTGGTAATAGATTACAAATTAGCGAAATGTGTAAAATGAACAAACAAAAAATTGTGTTATTCGCCATGAAGATATGTAAACTAGAAATTAGTGTAAAGTACCCTGTAGATAGATTAGAAATTAGCATGATATGTGCTAAAGGTGACCTACATAGAAATTAGTTGAAAGTGCACAATAGCTAAACTATAAATTAGTAAGAAAAGAATTGTCATTAACCTAGAAACTAGTATAAAATACGTTATCACTAAACTAAACTTGTTGCTAAGAGAAAAGCTCAATCGTCTCCTATGTTAATAGCATTTGAATCGAAACGGCAATTATAGCGAAAATCTCATACAATAACGAGTAGATTGTTTTTCAGTACCTGAAGTCGCGCTCGAACAAAATAAAATGTCCGAAATAGTTTCAGTCAAACATTGTTGTTCTCGGAATAAAAATATTATGTATAAATTTACGGTCCAGTTACCAATAAGGTTCCACTACCAGTTAGCCTCAGTTATTCAATTGGAGCACAGTTTTCTACGCTGACTCACAAATTTACATCGGCGTAGTGTAAGCCAGAATGATACATCCTGAAAATTATTTATTTCTCTCACTTGATTTATCGAGTTCAAATCGAGAACGTTTTGTTAGTCTTAAAAGTACACCATAACTCTATATTTTATGAAATATATTTTATATTACAGTGCACGTCAAAGGTGCAGCTGGTATGTCGACTTCTCCGCCAATTACTTTACTGAAATTAAATACGAAAATACAATTTTAGATTCGGCCATGTGATTCGTATCTGATTAATCTTTTAAAAAGAATAAATGAGTATCAATCAAATAGAATTCTAGTCTCAAATCAAATAACCAACGTATTTTGATAAAACATTAGGGTTAAAGAATCACTGGCAAATCTAAGTTAATTTCAACAGTGGAAAACTAATTGAAGTTGTAAATCCAAACCATTTCCAGCAGAACTTAAGCCAACTCCTAATGGCAATTCTCACTAGCTTACCTGTAGAATTTTTGCGAGAGGAAAATCTCATGACAATTAAAGCTAAGCTTCCCTACGCTGGTGCCGAACTTTCGTTTGTGTTCGTACAAAATTGACAGCAAATGGAGGAATTTACCTTAAAAAACTTTCTTACTAAAAGGTACAAATGTCGCTATTTAACAAAATGTCTTAGCTGAATACCCCCATCTTCTCTGCCGTATTCATGGTAGTGGAAATCACAAAGCCTGCAGTTGAACTAGACTAGATAGAGTCATCAAATGACACACTCATAGGAAACACTTCTTTTTTTAACTAAAAGGAATTTAATTGTGAATATCAGACTGCCTAGCTAATTACAACATCATTGTTAAAATCAAAATAAGTGAAGTCTGGGGAAATATACATTCACATTAAAGGGGTATTCTAAATTCATGCGTGAAGCAGTTTGTACGGAAACAGTTCTCGGGCGAGTAGTAGGCGGGTGTTGTAGAGTCGCGTTTTACACGTCGGAGTTATATCCTTGAGGGTCCTCTCGTTGAGGGCTGAAACGAATGAGAGTTTTATTCTGTAAAAAACGGTGTCGGTGTTGCTGAGTCTCTTTGATCAAAATGTTTTGAGCTCAAACATTTCTAAAGCCATAAAATTAGAACGCGACGATATCAGACGAAAAAATCCTTTCAAATGTACAGTTCTATTGTGCAAGATGTTAAGAGACAACTGGTGCTCGTCGTCATTTAGACACATAAGTCTTCAAACAAGCGTCATGGAGTCTGCTCTAAATCCGTGAACATAAGTGCAGGTCAATTCCAGTCAATCTCCACCATGTGGAGTCCTATGCAAAGCTAGATAACGAAGTGTAGCATTAAATGTTACCTATTGATGAACTATGCGTAATTGACTTGGAATGAAAATATACACAGAAATTTCACATGAGTATACTGACTTAAAACATTTGCTCATAAGACATGTCTACATGTCCGCTGTCTACTAGTGGCAACCTGCAGTCTACGCCAGTAATTGTGTAACCTACTCCTGTGGGCGTATAGTGAACACGAGTGAGCTTATGGAGTAGTCAATGCGAAGAGGCTTACCACAGTCTCCGATTGTCAGTTCTACTCTCAGCGCTAATTTGAGACAACTTGTCTTGTGCACTCACTAGTCATCATAGTAGTATTCTTTCCTTTCTTCGTTCTCGATCCGCTTGTGGGCGATGAAGCAGCCGAGGGCGATGAGCACGGGCACCAGGACTGCCAGCACGATTCCTGCCGTGATGCCAGCCCTCATCGACAGGTACTCTTGTTCAGCTGTGAAAATATAATTCTAGTGACTGAGTCGCCCATGTAATGTCTGGCGATTAAATTCAACATTTCTGGGTGTCGTGTTGGAGATCCAACTTCTTACTGGATGAGCAACGATTACATTGAGAAATCAATGTAAAATTTCATAATCTTGGAAATTGAATAGTTGTGCCGAATGAAATATTTTCACCGCACCGACACGCACGTCATCTAACACGAACCATACGCGCCTACCCGCAAAAACAAGATAATAATCGGAGATAACAAACCGTTCCCTATTGTATTTTTCTTCCTCATAATTATGACCCATCCATCTGCTGTCAATACGGTATCAAATTGAATAAAACTTGACACAAATTGAATAAAATATTTACTGACTTGGTGGAGGAAATTTTTTGCGTAATAACACTCTTTCCTTTAGCCCTCTAATTCCGCGAATAAGTCATTTTTTCACAGGTTGAAACTTATTTTACACCTTTAATAAAACAATCAGTTTAAATGCAATTGAAAATCAATTGTTTGAAACTTAGAGTGCAAGGAAAAACATGCATTTGAAAGGCACTGAAAAGCTCATCTGAAATATCTTTCTGCTCTCAAATCTACGAATGAGTAACACCTTCTTTCTTCTTTCCATCTGCCTAATCGTAAAGACTTTTAACTTAGTTGGTGAGAAGAACTCTTTTAACTGCTAAAAAATTTTTGCATATCAGTTTCAACTTTCTAATGGTTTTTTGAGTAGATACCACTAAATTGAATTTTTAAACAGGTTAAAACTGGCAACTTGATAAAATGAAGCTGGGAGACTCATTAACATATACTGCAGTATCTTCTTCAGGTGACATACAGAGCTCTACGTCAAACTCTTGAGGACGTTTTGTTCGGCTTTCATCCCTACGACAGAAGTCTCTATTTCTGAATTTTACAAACTGACATCTGCTAGCTTTTTGATTCAGACACGCTCCTCCATTGGCTCAGGCGACATTCTGAGTCGCATTAGCTGAGGAGTTATTTATCTTCATGAAGCATTTCGCTTCTGAAATGCACCTTTAATTTGACTTTCAACAATATCGTTAAATTTCACCAATAGTTTAAATCGGACATTACTCACAGATGACCTGATGCATATTGTACCTTGAGATGGACACACCTGAATCTAATCCCTGCGTTTTCCCTCAACACAAAGTGCGTTTTCCCATGACATAAAGTGAGTTTTCCCTCAACACAAAGTGCGTTGTCGAGGGTTGTGTTAGTGACAGCGATTTCCGGAACAATGCATGTGTTAGTGAAATGTGAAGATGGTGAGAATAATGACATCCCTACGCTTGAGAAAGTGAAATCGTTCTTCAAATGACCATTAATAATAGAGAATCTGTGTAAATTAATAGTATGTAGTTTGTTGAGTACAACCTGATTTACATATGTCTTTTAAACAAAAATTAATGATAGATACCATAAATTTAAGACATTTTGCCGGAAATGTAGATACGAAATATATAATGGTATTACCTTGGGATGATAAAAGATCTTGATTAGGGCGTTGCTCCACTCTATTTCTACACGACATCCCACTACGACGAATCGATTCACATAGCTGTTGAGTTTCGCGACCAACTAATTTTATAGCATAAAATAACAGAATTGTGTGTGTATGATTTCATTTTATTTACAACTCACAATGTACGCTTACATACAACTCAGTAGAAAAAGAAATAAGTCATTAAGTCGCGAACTAAAAAACCACAACCACAGTTGTAGGTTATTACTACTTGATTTGAATCAAATTTCCCCTTGCATTAGTAGTTTTCGTTTGGGTGTGCAACCAAATTTTAAAAATGTAGTTTGAAGGTAACGTGTAAATGACACTGTGTCGTAAATTGAAAGCGAGCTCGTTTTAGGTATCCGTTCTTTTTGACCAAATGGTCATGCGAGTTTGATGTAATTTTTTTCATGGTTCTGTAAAAGTACGAGTGAAAATTTTTTTGCTCATTTGCTAGTAACACTGACCTCTCAACGTAAAACCAAACACGTTATACCAGTACAATTTTAGCGTTCTTAAGTAATACTTCACAATTTAGCATCAACAATTAGGCCTAAAATTTTATTAGAATAATATGAGAATTGTGCTGTATCTGACTGATCAATTCAAGTTACATTTTATACTCTGGGTCATTGTATATGCTCAGAGAATGTGAGATTCCCTATTTTTTTACATACTTTTATATTGCAGCCGGTTCTTTCATCAAATTTGTTTCTTGAGTATGAGGGTCCCACGAATAAATTACAGTTTTACGGAATGATAACACTTGAAATCGAACTCACTATTTCCTGCGATGATCATTTTTTAGAGAATTGTGGAATTGTGCTACATGTTCACTAAATACGAGAGCCTAACAAAAAATTCAGGCCTCAGAGATTCCCAACGATGGTTAAGTGGGCGCCGAGAAATCTTCAAAACCTTCGTTCATGAAATCTCATAAGAACGAATGCTTCTCAATTACTTTAAACGCGATGTTATTTATAGCACAGCATTGACAGTAATGACCGAAAAATTGAATAAGCTCTGCAGTTTAAACAAGTTATTTTTTTTAGAAATCTTCTCAACATATCTTGAAGCTCAGTAAGT
>VOMN01124796.1:0-13186 GCA_014899125.1 Orchestia grillus
GAAGCAGTAGTAATAGTAGAAGCAGTAGTAATAGTAGAAGTAAGGATTGCAGCTCTTTAGTAACACAGACAATTTCACGCTGAAAGAGGAGGAGCCATTAAGTATGGACTTCGGAGAACGGGAAATCTATGCTCAAGGTGTGTTCCCACACAAGATCCCATGAGCATAGAAACAACAAGTTAAGATGGAAGAGGACGAAAAGATAAAGAATCATCAGTAAAAGAGGCGTGAAAATGGAAAGAAACAAAGTGGGTAGGAAAGATAGAAGTCCCGAAGACCTAGCCAAAGCTGAGGTAATCCAATAATGTCCCCTTGGGGGAGCTAGCCCTATATCATAAGATAGACAAATCTAACTAACATAACCCTCTTGCCTGCGGCATATCCTTTGCTCCTGAGGAAGAGAGCCTAACAGAGCAGTCATATCGCTTTTCATAGTATTTATTATTAGTTCACAGTTATCATTTCCATAGTGCTTGGGATCCGCATGTTGAAATATGTAGAATCCACTCTACAATATCGTATGCCTTACAATGTTCGACCAAGGTGCCCTCATCAGAGTATCAGCTAAGTCGCTCAACATACATCCTTAAAAGACAAATGATTATAATGGTATTAAGTGAGCGAGATTTTGAAGCCAGCTCAACTTCATGCTGGGAAATCATTTTTACGAACGGAATATGCTTTACAGTGGTATAAAGTTGATCTCTCATCATTATTAGCTTATTCTTTATTTACCATCAAAATCGCGGCATCTTTTTTACCAGACCCTGTATTTGAGTCGTAAACTGGGCGAACAAAAGGAACATGTGAAAAAATGAGAAGCCTAGAACTATCATGAGCACCATACAAACTATACATAATATATATTTTTAAAATTAAAATGATAAATAATAATAAAATAGTAAAATTATAAGTATATTAAAATATTGAAAGATGCTATACTTTATTCATTTAGTTTTATCTTTTTTGGATAGAGTTATTCAGAGTTGATGACACCCCATCTTCCCCCCCCCTTCCCCCCGAAGGACGACGAAGGTGTTGGATGGGTCGAACCTAATCTTGGCCACCCGACCACTCTGCTTCGAAAAATTTAAAACCAAGTTGGTTCATTTATACAAAGCCATTATTAGACGTTTTTCTCATTCCCAATAGCTCGCTGTTGATAATGTCACGCTGTTCAATTATCTTCTTTGCTTTCTCTTTCTTCAACTCTATCCATTTCAGCTCGGTAAGATAATTCCTTTAGAACTTTGGAGAGCTCGGACATGGAGCCTCATCCGAGTAACTAGGCCTCCTCCAATAGTTACTTAAGTCAATATTGAAATATATGAAAAAATAAAATCCAAAACTGGTAACTCCATTGACACCTCGACATACGTACTCTTGGAAGCCATCGCGCCGGACTGTGACGTTGTTGAGGTCATCATACAGGAACCAGGAGTGGTGGGTGTACAGTCCGAAGGGGGCCCGGTCCGAGAAGTAGTGCGACTTGAAGTTCCTGATGAGCAAGTCTGCCACGGCCGCAGACGAGGTCTCCAGCTCATTCTCGGCGCTGCAGAAACTGACTTTGAGTCGAGGTGATCGAGGCCAGTAAAGGCAGGGTTGGCTCACAATATACCGGCATAAAGATGCAAATGATTAACAGGAGGTCATTTGGAAGCCAAAAGTATTTCACTTTAACACTGTGCGTTACTGACATGAAATGATACCCAGCTTACCGTGCGAACTCGACATAAATTGCGTTTATGTACAAAATCATGGAAAAGTTCCTTTTAGACGCGAACATCTCGGCGATAATAGTTAGCTATATTCCGCCGAGCTTTGAAAATGTTCGAGTTGCTCAAAAAAAAAAATATTTCATGAAGAAAAGAATCGCTTGACATAGGTTTTTCAATTAATCTTCTTCGGCATGTAACCTTCCTAGAGTGGCACTTGTCCAACATCGAACAAATTGTAAGCGAGGAAGTTTAGAGAAAATTTAAATAAATTATCTGGGAAATGGCTGATCCAGTCAAGGCACCATTAAAATTGCTAGCAATAGCAATAAATTTACTCGTAATTGCAGTAAATTTGCTCGCAATTGTAATAAATTTTGCTCGCAGCCACAGTAAATTCCCCTGCAATTTCGGTGCGTTTGTTCTCATTTGCTGTCAATTTGCTCGCAACCGAGGTTCTCGAATCAAATAACATCTGTTATTTGGCTGTCGTTTTGGATAGACTCAACAAAACCATAAATCGTAAAACTAACTTTGTTTACCTTGAGCTCTCTTTCAAACGTGAACCGGGGTACTTCAATTCATTGTTCAAGAATGTGTTTCACTTGCACTGCTGAACTTGGGATCGTGGAGCACCGATTTATTGCGTAAATACAACCATTTGCTAAACAAAAATATGCATCAATGCGGGGTGTGGTGCATCGTGTGAAATACACTACAATACGATTAAATTTGTACTCACGTGCTTGGCAATACGGCTGGCGTCATTTGTACACATCAGGCACGTACACAGAGCACAAGCCCTCCCTGACACACTGGGCGTCATTTGTACACATCAGGCACGTACACGGAGCACAATCCCTCCCTGACACACTGGGCGTCATTTGTACACATCAGGCATGTACACGGAGCCTAGTCCCCACCTGACACACTGGGCGTCATTTGTACACATCAGGCACGTACACGGAGCATAATCCCCACCTGACACACTGATCCAACATGGGGCATGGTGCCCCTCTGTTGTCCTGCATGTCTGTCATGGGGGACACCCACATCCCGGGGAAGGACTCGGTCGGTTTAGTGCCAACGGTTTCGTCCTGGGGAAGAAAGAACGCATCAAGTACTGAACGTATCTTTGAACCTGAGCTGTGGGGTCTAGAGAGCTAATCTCTTCCTCCCAATGTAATGTATAGTTCACAAATACATAGACGCCATCAAACCGTCATTGTTCAATTTAACTCGTTTCATGGAAACATTTTCGCATTTGAGAAATATTCTACCCCAAAAGGAAAGGAGAATTTCAAAGTATTTCATGAAAGGAACTCTGGCAGGCCAACTTCAAATACAGTACACGTTGCGTGCCTCCCCAGCACAGCACGGGTTCGCAGCGAAGACAGCCGCTTCAATTACACGTTTTGGACATGAATTTAATTTCGTCACCAGTATAGCACACATGTGTTGGTCGCACTCAAGTTCCGTCTGAGCGCGGATACTGAAATGTAGTAATACCCGCCTGTCTGCCTGCTCATCTCGGGGATGAAAGTGTTTTTGAGGGGAATAAGAGACACTTGTATTTGATGTAAAATGGAGTTCAAAGGATGAGAACATCGTACAACTGGAACTAAAACGAAAAACACGCGATCACACATAAAATACGATGACAACCCAACTAACAACTGAGATGAGAGCACAACAAAAAACTCAGTTGTGGCACGATAAACCCAACACACAACACGGATGATAACGACGACACAATTGACCAGCCGACAAGCAACACCACGTCACATTTGTGTTCTCAGACGAAGGTGTGGGTAGCAGCGACAGCACACACCTGAATGCTCATGTAGTCAAGAGTGTAGGGCCACAGGGTGCCTCGAGTCTCGCCACCGTCGATGAACCAAGGCGTGAACATCATGCTTGGCCACGAGCAGTCGTAGGTAAAGTTGCTCTCCAGCAGCACCTCGTACATGAGGTTACCACCCACCTCCAGGAACGGCACTCGGAAACCCTGCATGAACAACGCTTTTAGATGCGCTCTGCGAGGGCTTCGATTCTGACTCTCCATTGGCAAAAAATGGGATTGTGTTCCATGGATTTTTCTCATTACTGGTGGTTAGGATGATCAATGTTAGTTTTCGTTACTACCGTTTATATTTAATTTTCATTGTCGCTATTTGCAAAATTTACAGAGGCTGAAATTATTTCCATTGTACTTCTGATCCGTATGTTCCGCGTGTCCTGACGTGTCATTTTTTTATAATTTCTTTTCTTGACATTGTAGATTTTGTTCTCGAAAGCATATGACCAAAATAGTAGATACTGAAATGCAAGCATTTCATGACAACTTATTGGATCTATAAATAGATATAGAAATTTTTGAAATTCTGACCATTAAGGAATCATTAAAGTTCTAAAAGAGCTGAAACTGTCTGACTCGTGTGTTGTATTCCCCAGCGTATGCTCAGCGCGGCTCTACATCTTTTATTGCAGCGTAAGGCTCTACATCTTTTATTGCACATTTTTATAGAATTTTTGTGCTATGTTGTTCCTCTGTAACAGTCACTAACATCCGGATAACGAAGGCAAGCTACTCCAGATTTTTCCCCGATAAATGTGCATAAATTGTCAAAATAGGGGTCCATTTGTAGAGTACGTCTAATGCTCTCAAAAACACGGTAATTTTATATCAAAGTAAGCTCACTGGGGACGCAAACTACGACGCTGATGGCGAGTTTTGCACTTCAGGTTACTGCAAACTAGGAGATCAGCTGGATAAGGACTACTTTCAATCAAAGTCCGACGTTTACGATATCATGAATAGTGCTCTTTAACCAGCATGAGCTACGGAATAGCATGTCCTAATAGGGTCAACATTCAGTAGCTCGAAATGCCTGCTATGAAAAATTTAACTCTAACGTAACAAAATTTTCTTGAGCCTTAGACTAACCCGGAAGTTCGATAAATCCTTAATTAAACGGAACACGTATTGCTTTTCAGTTTAACTGATTACTGAAGCCCCAAAACCATGATAAAATTACACGACCTCAAGGCCCATTTCACCAGCAGTGCAAATCACACTCACCACTATATCGTCAGCATCGACATTAGCGTAGAGAGTAAGCATAGTCTTCATATCGTTGATTTCATCGGTCCACATTTCTTTGCTCATGTTCCTCCAGTAGTGCTCGACATCCGACTTGTGCCTGTCACATTCGCACAAAAATGTTACACATGAAACAATTTTTAGGAATTTACTCTCACAGAGAAACAACGTATCCAAAGCTGTGGAAATTCATGGGAGCCTGGCTTACCCCTAAACCAGCGTAACATCTTGAAGAGTTACCATACCTCCAACACAAAGGCTGAGGAAGCCCCTCCCAATGCCTGATTTTAATTTTGAGTAACGCATAGGTTAGATTCTTACAAAACGAAAACAACTTAGAGAATTTCGCGTATTCGTCCTTTGAGAATGTTTGACTCATGAATCATGTTGTATTCTCCAGCGTATGCTTGCATGTTAGCAGGCTCTACATCTTTTATTGCACAATTTTTCTAGAATTTTTGTGCTAAGTTGTTCCTCTGTAACAGTCACTAACATCCGGATAACGAAGGCGAGCTACTCCAGATGTAAGATAGACTGAAGAAAATTCTATCGGTTTCGAAGAAATGAGATTCTGAACTTACGAAACGGAGTGCGAAGCGATCTCGTGGCCCATCCGGTACAGCTTGTTGACCAGGGTGTAGTCCAAACTTTCATGGCTCACGAAAAACGTCATTTTGATACCGCATTGGTTCGGGTTATTATACGTCGAAAGGACTTCATAGAACGGGTAGTTCGTTACAGTGACGGCATCGTCGAATGACAGCACCACAAATTGAGGAGTATCTCCTAGCTCAAAGCCTCCTGGAATATCGGTGCTGGAGCACCTGCAGGTGGCGCTGTTACACGTTTCAGCATCGGTCTCGTTGCATTCGGGAGCTTCGCCGCCGGCTCTTCCGACCTGAGGGTTGATTTCGAAGAGTTTTTTGTCCCTGTTGTTATTATTAGAGATGTTTTTGACATGTGAAGAGTGGACATTTTAGTTGGGCAGCCCAATATCTAATGATGAATTCGTAGAAATTAGCAAATTCAGCTTCGTATATTTGTCATTTACCTCAACGTTATTGAGTGAATTCCACACTATTTGAACAAGATAGTCTCAGTACGTGAAATGGACTGAGAAAGATTAATGGACATTATTGTTAATTAATTAACGAGCTTCCTTACTGTCACTCGACCAAAGCTTTGAATGACATAATAAGTATTAAATATTTTTAATGAAAGTTTTACAGTGAACACATCAAAAATGGTGGAAGTCCTTGTTGCTAATAGGAAGTTATGGCAGGAATACTCGCGAACGAAAGTTATAGCTGATAGTTATAACACAAGAATGGTAGGCGTAATTACTACGTCATTGACATGAATAACGGTATTTTAAACTGAACGTATTGTATCCAATAACAATTGGACTAGCAACAAACCGTCGTGAGCGCCACAGTGGCCAGCAGCAGCACCAGAGCTGCAGCAGCGCCTTCTTTCCTCAGCATTCCGGCACCTGAAGTGGAAAACTGTTACAGTGCAATCGAAAAAATATACGCACCATTGGCAATTTGCTTCACAGAGCATCCCATAAAATAAAAGTCTCGGTCATTCTGGAATTTGCGCCAGCTCCACACTTGAAGCATTATAAGTCATGAAACGCGATGTAGAAATTGTTTGGTGCGCGAGCCTGCATTTTGAAACAATCTCCTGCAGTAAATTGAAATAGCGTTAGAACAGTCATGAGTTTTGATTATAGTAGAACACTTCTTGAACTCACATACACGAATGTGCCTCGACCACCTTGATGGTAATGGATCAATGTTCTATGAACGTTTTCAACTGGTGGCCATGACGTAAGCTATAATAGAAGTTTTTTCGTTATTTTTACGAGTTCGTATTTCATTAGAAGATGAAAGCATGCAAAACAACATATCGATGCACATTGCATCAGGTAGCTCGTACGGTAATGACTCCATAAAAGGCAGTGTAACACAGGATGTAAAAGAGGACCACTGTCACGACAAATACCATCCTAAAAAAACGCGTTTCGGAATATAGAAAATCTAGCTTCCGTGCTCTGGAAAACGAAACGAATGTTTAGAGCAACCACGAGTAATTACTACGTTGAAAATTACCGCAGTGAAATTCGTAAGCAAGAAAAAAATAACATAAAAATTACCCACAAACCAATACAATCACTGAACAGTTTCATCCCCGAACCCAACTCGCTGATAAACGGACGGTCCCTGACAATGTGTTGGGATTCTAAAATGCAGAGGTCTGTCAAAAATGCTATGGATAGAATCAATGGTATTAAAGGTTATACTTTTAAAAACACGGTTTATAGAATAGGTACAAACACATGACAATCTGTCAAAACCATCCAGTTCTTCAATTAGGAGCACTGTAAGAATGATACTGTCCTACTAGAAGACTCTGGTTTACCCCTGAACCATACCGAGACTGTGCGTGAGTATTGAGTGAACATTAGGCTACTCAACATTACAAGTGGACTATAATGTGGATCGCATGCATGGGTACAATCAACACCTTGAGGAAGTAAAGGCCTGTCTAAAAACTTAAAACTGGGATCTGTATAATCAAAGTCTGTGTCAGAATAGAATCAGGGAGTGTTTACTGTAGTTAAAAAAAACAGCTTACTGAGTTTCAGGAATACTTGTTCGGGCTTGCTCTACGCCTCTCAAAACTCCCATTTGCATCAAAGCTCACACGTTCCTATCAACCTTAGTTTTTGGGTAAACTAAGTCGTAACGATCATGGAAGGGTACAATGCTCTAATATGTATAGAAACGATTCAATAAACAATTAACGGGATACCGGGTTTCAGTCAAGTTCGGAACCCATAAATATATACGTAGACTCACAGCCCAGATGACGTTGGAAGAGATAATTACGAGACGAAATCACAAGCAGCGTGAGCGCGACCATGTGGCGGAGACGTGCTGTGTCTCTCAGGGCCGTCGTGCAGAGAATCTCTTATCTGATTGGGAGCGAGTATCAAAACAATTTTTTCTGCTCGTGTCTTTCTTGCCTAATTTAATGAATCATTTATGGGAATATTGCGTGCATGTTATTCGATGACACCAACATTGATGTTCATTTTTATCTGCCTCGATCAATGTGGAGACGATATACAATAGCGTCGAATTGGTTATTCATTCAGAGTTTGCCTAATTTTAAGGAAAAAATTAAATGCGTTAACCATGTGAAACAAAATGATTGGGTTGATGCAGCGTTCTTTGGCTCCTCCTTCTCAATTTTCATTATCCAATAAAATTCACTATTGGTAATATTAATATTTAACATGTAAGTACACGGATTTTTTTTGTAAATATCAGTTATGTAATTTTATGACATTTCAACACGTGGCACGTACAGTTTAGAATTTTTTTTAATTTTATCACATATTTCTGGACATGGTATACACGAGTTGAGAGAAGTTCTGTTAATATTCATTCTCGTTGTCAAAAAATACACATTTCACAACTAATTTGCGCAGACTACTGAAGCATTTGCAAAATGATGAACTCTTATAAGAAATTACTCAACTCGTTTTGAGTAACAATTCATGGAATCGAATTCAGTTCCGCAATTCGCGATTCCACGAAATTTACCTACTGGCCGTCCCAGTAAGAGACTCGCGTGCGTTGAATCACCCACCACAGATATTAACTGCGATTTACTGCGAAGAATGCCTTTGTAAAGTGCCACGATTACGTGGAAAAAATACAAAAAGGACAGGAAACATTTGAGTCATAAATTTTTGACCGGACATGTAGATCGCGCAAAAACTAATGTGAATGCACAATGAGGAAAAACTTCAGGATACATTCTGAGCGCAAGTGCGATCGAATACATACACTTACATCCTTTGATACCTTTTCGGTGTCAGATGAATGACAAGCAAAATAACATATTTTTATGGATTTATATATACATACAACGGCTGGAAGATATTTTCTTTTACCAAAATACTAAGATTAGATCATCAGTGGTCGACTATGACTATATATACACATCAATATATATACACATCTCGCTATTTATGCATGCCAATATTTTACTATTTGTGCAAATCAATATCTAACTATTTATGCATAACAATATCTGTACAGGAAAAAGTAAGCAACTAAAACGAGATAAATTTGTCTAATTTTACGATGAAAAAATTACAAAATAATACTAATGCCGATATTTTTACTCTAAAAAGAAGCGAACGAGACTGTAAACACCGACGTGACCACAGTCAAAATAATTTACGAGGCTTTACATATTCATAGGTATTTTTTCGATTAACCCTACAAAGACCACAGACCTTTCTAGAGGACATTAGAAAAAATGTGATTCGTCCAAAACCAGGGTGAACATTAATGAAAGACATGCTAATGCAAGACATGAGAACGATAGATTCCGTAATATATTACTCATTACCTAGTCACGTACGAAATCAGTTAAAAATAAGTTGTCTTTTAGGGTTAAATATTGAATGAGATGTAGATACAGATATTTTTACAATTGAATAACGAATGAAACCACCAATTTAGATATAACCATAATGCAATCTTTAATGGAAGACAAGAATTCAGATATTTCTGCAATTAAATCAGGAGTGAGACCGTAAATACAAATATTTTTGTAGTCAAACTGATGATTGAAACTGCACACTTCGTTATTTTTACAGTAAAAACATTTGTGAGTTTATTGACATCAATAGCTTCATTCAAAAATGTTGATTCGGAGATGTTTCGGGCGACCTGGTTACTCCCCCTACCAGCGCAGCCAATGCAAACCCTTTTAATCTGATCCGTCTTCTGTAACTGTAAGACATGAGAGAGAAACTCTCAACTACTGAGTCATAAACTTAGGCTTTCCTTTGCAATGTCACTAGTCAAAATTGGAGACGGGATTAGTATTCGAGAACAAAACGCAATGAGAAATTACCTCGTGAAACACTGAGAAATTAGCATAGTATAAAATTACCCCGCGAAACACAGAAATTAGCCTAGTGTGAAATTACTCCTGTACAATACCCCATGTTTAACATTGTATACAATACCCTAACACAAGTTGTATACATTGCTTCTTCACAAATATTGCGTACAATGTCATGTGGCATGTATTGTGTACAATACATCATGAAAGTATTGTGTACAACACCTATTGACAAGTACATATCGAATACAAAACCTTGGTCATCAAAACTATAAAATCAATGAACTATACTGATTTCGTCTCGGTTCAGTCGTCTGGTCAATTAAATGTTGTTAATCTTAGAGATGCATACCTTGTATTCAATTACGAAGCTGACACAGAATTCGTCTCCCTTCTCCTTTGCAGCCACACCAGAGTCTAAGGGTTTCTCCACGGTAATATCGTGTTATATATTTGTGATATCTGCGCACTGTCCTCAATACTGAGAAAAATGTATGAGAAAAAACGCATGTGAAGCGCAGTAGAGATACGGACTTGTGCTTTGAATCTTCGGATACGCAGTGCATATTAATATTATTATCATTACTTCCTTTAACATTATGACTAACTCAGTCAACGACAACTGCAGTCATGACTATTCAGTAGTAGCTTAGATATTTCTGTCAAAGCTGTTTGTTATCCACTATCGTGCTGGCCTCTCCACTGTGGTTCGGTATATTTCTCAAACGTGAGAAATTTCCCCCATGTGAAGTGGGGGAAATTATGATAGCACATTTTTAAATTTGTTTCGAATCTTATCAATACTACTCCAAATGTTATGAAATTTTCGCGGAATAGGGACAATTTAACCTGATTTTGATATGGAATCACAATTTTCATATTAGATTATTTCTGAAAAAGCAAATAGACAAATCATTAATCTACAGGTTATATTGGTTGAAAATATAGGCACCACATAATGTTAAAATTGCATTTTACAATGCAGAAACCCCAATTCAAGCATTGAACTTCAGTTTCTAACATTTATATGTATTCCCTTTGGTTCGAAGCACATCAACATGACGGTTATACATGGAATTTATCAAATTTGTCAGCACTGGGCTTTATATTTTCACCCAACATTCTTTTATTGCAATCCATAGCGTTTTTTCATCCACATATCGTTTAAATTAGAATAAACGTACCGTGATAAAATTGCCCATAGGTTCTCGATGGGATTGAGGTCGGGAGACTTTGCAGGCCAACTCACGATTTCGATATTGTTATCGTTAAGCCAATTGGCAGTAAGCTCTGCAGTGTGGATGGCTGCGTTATATTGCTGGAAGATGACGTATTGTGAACGATGTTCGGCCACAAACGGAAGAAGACTTGTTTCTAGACTTCTGTGCGTTTTGTTTACTTTCCATTCTTACTAAACTCGCCATTCCGTTGATGGAAAAAGCTCCCCAGATCATGAGAGATCCTCTCCCAAAAGGCCGTTTGCTGAAGATTTGGTCCGCCTTTCTCAAGTCGTGCCAGTAGTACTGAGAACCATCAGGTCTATCCAAGTTGAACTCTCCTCATATGGAAAAAGTACTTCAGACCAATTTCTAATGTTCCACTGCACTTTCTCCTGCACCCACTCCTCTCTCATAAGCTTATGCAACTTCGAAAGTGTTGGCACAGTCTTACGCTCGATGTACACAAAATGGTAAATTTTTACGTTAGTGAGGCAGGCTTTTTCGACCCTTTTTTTCATCAGACTCATTTGTCGATGCAGATTTCAAATATGAAGTCCGTTTTTGTCGGTCAGCTCTAGTTTTCCAGTTATAGGTAAATTTAACAATATAAAAAGGTTGGGCTGGGTTAGGTTAGGTTAGTATGCGAACAACCATAACACGCCATGGTCACAAACAAACTGATTTAGCGATTTAGTTACAAATGGAAAACTACACCGACCGACAAAAACGGACTTCATATTTGAAACCTACATCGAAAAATGAGTCGGAATAATAAATAGGGTGGGAAAAATAGACCTCACTAAAGTAAAAATTTACTCACAAATTGTTTTGATGAACCCAAAATTTGTTTTACATTCCTTGGTGCTACAATTAGGTTTAAAGGTGTTTGTAGGTTTTTATAGCTGCTTCCCGTTCAAGAAGCTTCACGTAGCAGCCTTTAGCGAATGGATAGAGTTAGTTTTGGCGAACGCTCAGTTGATTTCTTTTGCTCATACGTATCTGGAGTTTGCAAATGGTTACCTATTACCTTCTTGGACCTCATCTTTTTAGAAATGTTAGAATTGGTGGGTCTTTGACTTTTAAAAACCCTTATTTGACTTTTTTCTTCACCTGCAAGACCGCGCCGTCTTCTCGTGGTGAGAATTATCCATGCAAAGTAACTTCACGATTTCCAAATATGGAGTACCAGACAGTATCACGCTGGTGGTTAGTTTTGACCTGTTCCTTCATCGCCAGGTTGGAGTAATACAGAAATAGAATTTCTTTCAAAATGTGCTATCTTTATTTCTAACAAAATTTAAATACAAGGTCATGATTTTTTAATTACCTTTTGAAAAATAATCTCATATGAAAGTGGATCCAATATCGAAATCTGATTAAGTGTCCATATTCAGTGAAAATTTCATAACGCTTATCAATAGTATTAATATTAATATATTAATTTTAATAAAGTAGTATTAATAAATTTTTAAAAAGGTTTATGCACGTGCTATCATTAATTCCATTCCTTTATTTTCTCTTCGTTTTCAACATGCTTTCCAACAGCGTTAATGGTCACGCTCAGACCGGTAAGGAAAAAATTCATTTTTTAGTTAACACATAATGGGAAAACGTGATGGAAAATTTAATCTTGTAGTGACTTTCAGCGGTTTCTTCAGTTGGAGACTGAGATGTAGACTTGGATAATTTGGGCATTTAGCTATGTTTTTCTGTTATATTATTGTAGNACTCCTTTATTTTCTCGTTTTCAACATGCTTTCCAACAGCGTTAATGGTCACGCTCAGACCGGAAGGAAAAAATTCATTTTTTAGTTTACACATAATGGGAAAACGTGATAGAAAATTTAATCTTGTAGTGACTTTCAACGCTTTCTTCAGTTTGAGACTGAGATGTAGACTTGGAGAATTTGGGCCCTTAGCTACGTTTTTCTGTTGTATTATTGTAGAATATGCATTTATGAGTATATTAGAAGGCGTGGAAACTTTTTTATACCTAAGTATATTTTATTTTATTTTTTTTATTTCTTTGTTTTTTATATTTAATTTTTTTTTATTTTTTTAATAACTAGTAAGCATTTGCACCGCAATATGCTCGATATTACTGTTTGATATCCCCATTTTTACGATTCCACTCATTGTAATTTATCTATACGACCAAGAACAATAATCTGGAATGCTTATTTGACAATTTGTCGGCCTGTGAAAGTAAATGGTTA
>VOMN01124797.1:0-10878 GCA_014899125.1 Orchestia grillus
ATTGCCTATGGCCTATCCTATGCCCCCTGAGGGGATGTGAGGTTTGAGTATCAATGCATTTCCGCCATCGAACAACAACATCATTTATTCCTCGTGAATAAAAATTCATTGGCTGTAATGCAGCAAAATTTTAGAAAGCTGATTCCACCTCTGGTTTAGACCAGAAAGTTTAACCATTTTCAAAATGTGCCATGAGCTTAAAAAATGGAATTCAGCGAGTGAAAGATCAGGATCATATGGAGGATGCGGTAGAGTCTCGTATCCCAAGCCCGAGTTTCTGAAATATCTTTCTTGCAACATATGTGGCCGCGCGTCATCGTAGAGCAGAATAGGGCCACGCCGATTCGCTAAAGGCGTGAGACTGTCACAGTACGACACCATGAGTCAGAGACATTTCTCTGAAAGTTTGACGTGAGTTTTGCTCAACAATTGCTCCCAGTTGTTCTCCGTCAAGACTGTATGACCGTTCTCTATCTCATTTCTCTTTAAGCTTTCATCCTAGTTACGGAATTTCTAAAATCATCTTCGTGCTGACCCATTGTTATTTTGTATACGGAGACCCCTCACACTATGCTGTTTACAATGGCAGCATTTCGTGAGGCACTAAGCTCAAGTTTGAAGTTATGCAAGAAAAATAACCTAAGGTCTTTCTCCTCATACACAAAATTAAGGGTTTATATGCCTCAAGAATGTATTTTGTTTGAAACAATTTAAACATTATTAAAGAGCACCCAATAATCATTACGCATACCGATATTAACTTAAAAGATACTGAGAACACTACGCTTAAACAGCAATTTCAAACGCACCACTTAGATTGGCCATTATTTTCGTTACACCCTAATATGCAGGTAACTAATACTTTAAAACTATACCATCTTATAAATTAAACGTGATCACATTTTTACAAACTTCAGCATTAGTCTAGGTGGAAACAGATGCTTACACGCGGCACGTAGCTACTCATGTAAAATTGAAGCTAATTTTCAGGGCCTAATGCACCTTGGTTTAACGAAACACTTTCAAAGTCTATCCTGCAGCCTACATCAGGATTCGGCACATCACACGACTTCGCGTAAATTTACTCAAGGTAGGATCCAGAAAAACTATTCATAGTTCACAGGCAAGAACGAATAGCTCACAATAATTTCCGATCTTAACCCACTGGATTTTTATATTACGTCTATATTCATGACTCGCTTAAAAGCCCCTATCGGACGGCAACTAAGCTAGCTCCTATGGTGAGCACTTGACTGATGCTTCAGTGCAACATGCATCGAGTCCAGAGCATAATTTCTAATAAATTTTATAGCTCAAACGCCCCCGTATTGGATGGTACTGAAGTCAACTGAAGCCAGTTCAAGCGGAGAAGACTTGATTAGGCCTTGGCTCAATTAAGAGGGTGTGGTACACAATACGTATAAATTCAAAGGTGACTTTCATCGCTGGATTCCGCAATTAACTTCAATTATTTCTAAACTTATTTTTAGGCTATGCGAATTTCTATCCTACAGTAACCCCTCCTTGACTGAAGCCACAGGCAAGTGTTCAAAAAGTGGCGTAAAATGTCTCCAAAAATAATCACAGAAATTAAAACTTGGGAATTCGAAATTTTAGGAGTGCGGATGAAGATTAGGACGAAATATTTTTAATTACCACACGAGTAGGCCGGATTGCAAAATGGTAAACAGAGTGCGGTAGGTATTTAATAACACAATATCAGTGACAGTCTCGTGCACGTCATGTCAACGTAACACAATTTTTCCATGCAAGTACACGTAGCAGAATCCTAAGCTAACCGAGGAAAGGAGTTGCTCTTATGGCCCAAGATCATAAAGTAAGCCGTAAAAATCATCGGTGGCTCAGTAAAACCATCGAGAGGGTTCCGACTGTCATGAACACCAGTTCTTCCGTTTCAGTTGTAGTTCTCGGGCTCACCCTGTTGCAGCTCTCAGGCCAACTAATGCGGACGCCGTAACAAGTATTTCCAGGACCCACCTCACTGCTACCTGCCGACCTCATTGGAAGCGTGCAGAGGCAGTTATTGCGGCAGATGGCACTTTCATTGACTGATACTCTGAACTTAGTCTCTCATCATGTGTACATAAAGTTCAACGGTTTAATGTTTATCTCCCGTCTCAGCTTCCTTACTTAGCAGAGGTTACTTTATTCCAAAGTATTACACTTGCCGCCTTTGTACAGCAGGCTATAGCTTTTAAAATAAAATAAAATGGAAAAGGCGAGACGCACTGACACATCAGACTCACACATGCACTGAGTGCCCAAAAATCATCGAGGGGTCTTGAAAATTGTTGTTACTAGAATTATGGCATTTTAAACACAACATGAGAAGATTAAGGTCATTCATAAACACAAAGTCACAAACGATGAAAAATTATGTCTTTTAAATGGCTTCCATTTTCAGCTCCGTAAATCCGTGCTCTTTCCAAGACATGCTCCATGACGGCTTCGAGGGTTCACCGGTTTTCGTTCGATGTCCTGATTTTATTCGTGATGTCTTTCAATTTTTACAGGGTTTCAGGTAGAACTCTTCACAGCGAAATCAATGATATCCCACGTTGCCTGGAACGTCTTCTAGTCAACATTCCAGGATTCTGTTCAATACTCTCTGGTACTCTTCCCCTGTTCTCATTGCTTATGACAGTGCGAAGTCTCCCAGCTCGTGGAAGATCACTCATTGCTCCCTGTTTTTCAAAAGTGCAAACCATATTCCTAATGTGTTCGCAGTTGGTGCATTTCTCACGTGAAAATGTCTGCGATACGTCTTTGTGTTAGAATAATTGACCCCTGACGTTGATAAAAGACTTTCACAACTTGACTACGTTGTGCGACGCCATACTTCCCCATAACTAATTTCCAAGTAATGGTCTATGACACATTTGAAAAAGAAATAAAAACTACTATTGTAGCATCATGATCACATACTGTGACCCCTCAGTTAGTTTTGGCCCACCCTGCATCAGAAGAGAAAATGGATAAAAGAGAGGGTCTCAAATGATCCTCATGCATCACTCAACGCCCTAAAAACAAAATTGCGGAATGGGAGAATCTTCATTTCACGACCCAGACAGCTACGTTCCGCAAGTGATAAAGTTTTACTTGGAATTAGTGTTGTAATTCGTAATATGAGTGGCATAATACATGAGATGACTTAGAATTTATTTACCACCATTATATTAACAAGCACAGGATTGTGAACTTTTCTGTAGTTTCCTTAGAAACAAAAAAGTCGGTTACTCTATACCTGAGTCATCCAGCAGTGTCAATGGGGTTGATTATCCAGAAATATTCAAGCTATTCTGTTGTTCTTAAAATAATTGTTCCCCGTACAAGAAAAATCAGTCCATCAGTTAAACCAGCTAAATCAACTAGTGAAAATTTGCGTTTTTTATCTCATCCTAAAATACAAAAAAATTCAGATGCTGAACAGTGCAATGACTTTCATCCGACACATGCTATTTTTATGTTCGGTTGAATTTCCGAAAGCGGATTGAGATACAAAGAGGCACTTTTGTACTTTATCCTTGTACTTTAAAATGGGCACTTTTGAATAGTTGTGGAATTTTCAGGTGGTAGGTCATCTAAAAACAAGAATTATACGCCAGTTCTAAGTAGTGAATATATCACTAATTCACAAGGTTCATAGGAGTGGCTTCTCTACCAACCAATGGAGAAGTGAGCAATGCGCACGCCAGCAACGCACACCTCGTAACAAATGAGACTAAACGCCTCCACTCCAGCGACCTCCAACACTTGAAGAGCAGAAGCGCTGCTCCGTATCGGCTCTGCGACAGCGACATGCTCGACTCACAGATAGCAATCGGTAATTACCCATGATAACAGGAACAACGGTCCAGCAGATATGTATTCTAAGACCTAACACAAAACAAACAGAGAAAAGCTCAAACTGATAGCAAATGGGTTTCCATCTGACAAAACGAAAGTAAATTTTCGGAATGATAATTGAGCTAGGAGAGGCGACTGTTCGCAAAACTATTAGACGACTAATTAGAGCTCGGCTATAATGCGAATAAATTATTACTTAGACTCGTCTCCAATGAAGCATTAGTCTGGGTCACCTGAGTAACTGTGTAGCTCCAACAATGACTCGAAGTTACTCATGTGCCTAATCAGTTAAATTGGCTGAACATCAGGAATGGTAATGAGTCGTGCAAAATCATTGGCCACTTTAGGTGGGCAGTTCATCAAAAGTATTTCCCAATAAAAGCAGCGAGACCGAATTAATAATAGTATTATTAGTTGTAGAAGAAATGGTTATTGTACTAGTAGTGTCAGTAGCGTTTCATTAACTCCGACTATCTCGCAACGAAAGAGAAAGGACCACTTAGTATGGACTTTGAAGAACGGGCAATCAAAGCGCAAAGCGTGTTCACACACAAAATCCACTGTGCACAGAAAAATCAAGTTAAAAATGAAGAGGGAGAAAAGACAATCATCAGCGAAGAAGGAATGAAAATAGAAAGAAGCAAAGTGGACACGAAAGATAGAAATCCTAGAGGCCTACCTAAGCTAAGGTAACATAACGGTTTCCCTGGCGCATAAGATAAACAAACTTAACTAACTTCGTTCTATTGCCTATGGCGTATCCTACGCCCCATGAGGGAACCGAATCACTTACGCAGCTCAGCTGTCTACGACTCGACACTACTCTCCGCGTTACTTGTCCAGAAACCGCAAGTTTCAGCATCCGACTAAACAATAACAAAACAAGAAACCGTTTTTATTCGCAAAATTGTACGTCCTTTCCACAAAATTACAGAAAAATGAAAATACGTTAGCAGAGAGGCTCCGGGCAATTTTAAAGTGAATGTTTTTGACATCAGCAAACAAACTTATCCTGGCCAAATCTCAAGTATGACACCAGTGGGCAATAAGTGTTCCGCGTTCATAAGCATTCTAATTGGTAAACTATTTCAGATATCCTTTATTAGTATTGAGAATGGATGCAGAAAATTTTCACATGTGAGTAGTTATGCATTTTTCTTTAGAGAAGGGAAAACGCTGCAAACGATTGTGAAAGTATTAGCGAAGTGTTGTCTTGTGAGGCTATGGGTGAAACAACGATTCGAAGGTGGTTTTCAAAATTTTAGGCTGGAAGCTTCAATTTCGAAGAACACACTCGAAGAAAGAGAGGTTTTGAAGAAAAAATTAAAGAAATACTAAATATCATAACAAGAATACATGCAGAAGACTTAAATGACACTGGAGAACACAACAAAGATTAAACTATTATTAGTTAACTCAATACTATATATCCAGAAGAAATTAATCCAAAAGAGAGAGAAAAGAAAGGACCATTTAGGATAGATTTTCATTAAACATGGAATTTATGCACAGGTGTGTTCCCACACAGGATTCTCTAAAGTGTAAAAAACATAAAGTGTAGAAGAGGAAGAAAAAGAGAAGATGAAGAATAATAAGTGAAAAATTAAAAATGGAAAGAAGCAAAGAAGGCACAAAAAGTATAAATTCCGAAGGCCTAGCTAGAGCTGAGGTAACCTACCAATGTTTCCCCATGGGACGTAATCCCCATAGCTTGGGATAGACAAACCTGACTAACTTAACTAACCTAACCCTACTGGCTATGCTGTGCCCCCCCTCCCCATCTCCCGTGAAATGAGGCAACACAATGAAAGCAAATCACTGGTAAGAAACTGTCAATTCAGCATACCACCGACACTTCATGATGCGGCAAGTAATTGATAGTAAAACCTAAGGAACAATGACTTCTCTGCATCCTTCGATTTTCTACACACTTGGTTACGGCATACTATACAGTCCTCTAGCAGCCTCATTCATCTGCATTTACAGAACACAAAAAATACTTCAAAAATTGTGAACTGTAACTCAGCAGTGATCAAAAGTAACGTAACAGAAATAACTTGCCAACAAATAGAATCTCTTCGAAGACATACGCTCTACCCCAAGATAAGCTCCTAATCAAATTTGTGATATCGTTCGTCGTACGCAGTGCCTACAGGTAGTCGGACTGACCATGTGAAGTCATGCCTACACGGATACAGAAGCTACTTAATTTCAAGCTTGTACGAAACAAATTTCGAAAAATCGTTCAATCGATTGTTTCCGTAAAGTTGACGGATTAACATTGAGTCAGCGTATGTACGAAAAATATTCACATGCACAATCATTTGCAATCACTAATTTTTCATTATTTGCATAGTTTTTAACATCGTACTCACTTGAAGAGGATTTCAATGGTGACATGGGACTTTCAGAGAAGACAAATTCGGAAGAATAGTAGAGACAGTTAAAGTGAGACGACATTCGTGAACGAGTAGGTGGGAGTAGGTGGCACGGAAGGCCTGCCTTCTCCATGAAAGAATAAATTAAACTGAAATAAGAAAGGAAAATCTTACTTCACTTCTACACAGTGAATAGAACACACTCCTGGCAATAACGTGATGCTCAATAGGTTTACCCCTGCAACCCAACGTGGAACTGAGTAGGGTTACTCTACTAATGAACGTCACCTCTGTAGTGCTACCACATGGCAAGGGTTATTCGAAGGGAACGAACAGTCACTTTCAGGACTAAGCGCCATTCTCATCCCTCCCACTGATGAGAACCTTACACATCGCTGCGACGGTTTTTAGAAAAATTGTGAGCTGGCGAATTTTGCACTGAAGGATACGTAACCATCTTCAGAGTATGCCTCTGGGAAATATCAGGTGAAGAATGATTTCAATATGAGTTGGACGAAAACACTTGTCCTTGAGAGAGGTCAGTTAGTAACTCTTGTCCTAAATTATTCGTAACAGCATCAGTCAAACAATTTTAATTTCAGAATTCTACATAATTGATGTTTTCGCCAGCGGTCAATCATTCAAGCTGTTGAACTCTTTCACTAAAGAAAGACATTACAATCGAAGGAACCATACAGGAGACTGTTTGAGTATGAGATGACCACCCTCATAAGAAAGACGAGGATGACGAAGACAATGTAAGACCTACAAAATACGTAAGTAAATTCAGAAACGACTTTGACAACACGAGTATTTCCACTCTCAGGCGAGCACGTCAGGGCAAGAGATAAAAGAAGGCGCGCCAACTCCACATCGCGTTGACTAGCAGAGCTTTACCTCGTATTATTCAGGCGACTAGCAGAGCTTTACTCGTGTTAAAGCGACTAGCAGAGCTTAACTCGTGTTAAAGCGACTAGCAGAGCTTTACTGTGTTAAAGCGACTAGCAGAGCTTTACTCGTGTTAAAGCGACTAGCAGAGCTTTACTGTGTTACAGCGACTAGCAGAGCTTTACTCGTGTTAAAGCGACTAGCAGAGCTTTACTCGTGTTGAGGCGACTAGCAGAGCTTTACTCGTGTTAAAGCGACTAGCAGAGCTTTACTCGTGTTGAGGCGACTAGCAGAGCTTTACTCGTGTTGAGGCGATTAGCAGAGCTTTACCTCGTGTTAAAGCGACGCTTACATGAACGACGGCCTATGCCTCGCAGTTCAGATGCATCGAAGCCTAGTCACCCATAATAATTCCCATGAAAACTATCCCCCATTCAAGATACTCGCGAAATTCAACAGTAGACACATAATACACAATTTGTCAAGCAGTTGTTAATTTGAAATATCAAACTCATCGATGAATGCAAAGATAACTAAGCGACTACGTAATCGGCTAATCAAACGGACAAGACTAAAACTACGGATATTTAAAATCGTATTATTTTAACTTTCAGAATAATGGATGGAAAACTAGATTCGCCAAGTTAGCTGCTCCACATGCCAAGGCGTGCGACACACTTTGGTAACTTCCTTCATGAAGTGGTGGCAATGGAAAAGCTGCTGGGTTAGAAATTGTTATTTTAGCGCCTTATCCAGAAGGCTTTATCCACACACCACTCCATTGTGCTTCACGAGACGAAGTGTGATTCTGGTTTAAAAACAGGCTTACAAGCGAAGATTAAAACCCAAAATATTCTTGAGTGAAATTATCAGTCTACGGGTCCCATTACTGGATTGCCTATTTATTTCACAACAACGTAAAAACACTCGGTTTACTTCTCTTATTTCATGGACTGTTTGAAAAAATTAAAATAGCTTCAGTTTGAACTGTTAAAAGGCAGGTCAAGTCAATTAGAAATGGACTTCTCAGCGCAAACACTGCAGCCAATCAAATGAGACACACTCAAAGAAAGGGAGAACATCAACAGGTAAACCGTGTAGCGAAATTGAACCCAACGACAGAACATCAGGAAGGCTCATCAAAGCTCGCCTGATGGCCCCTGACCTCGAGTAACGTTTCGGAGCTGTAGCAGCAGTCACAACAGCCGGCACCAAAGGTAATGTTAAATCAGAGTAGAGTCCACATACTGTTTGCCGCAAGTTTCTTTTGTTTGTCCAGTATTGGCACAATTACAAAACAATTTTCGTAAAATATTTGTTCTACTATGAAGTAAATGCCCAAAATGCCTTACCAACATTCCAGCTTTCAATTACACTAGAGCAGATAGTTTGAACGAAGCAACTAAAATTTGAGCAATAAGGTGAAGAGCAAATATTAAATAACGCAATGACTGCTCAACCACGTCAGCAAATCATAACACGAGACGACGATGAGGTCCTCACAAGATGAGCCGTTCTTCAAAAAATAGGAACAATTTACTGAAAGAAAGAACAGCAATTAGATGAGAGTTGCTGAGTCCTTCAGCTGAAGACTAGATGGGTTTGTGACCCATAAAGGATCAAAAAAGATCTGACTCGTGGTGCTCGATTGCAGCCTCTGTTTCAGTCCTTCCATGAGCACTCGGAATAATATTTGGGTGTCTTTCGAGAGTAAAGATTGTTTACTATTCGTACATTATACATCGATAATTACAAAAATACATTAGGCCTACGTCAGCGCAAGAAGTTATTCTTTTAAATCTTGGGAAATGCTAACGCAGTGAAGAATATTTTATTAAATTTGAATGATCTGAAAAGAGTTCAACTGATTTCGGTGTTCTTTCTCTCCCTAGAAATTTTTCAACACGCCAATTCTTTCGCACTTTTTATGTACCTATATTCTGACTCCGCCAAAAACATGTGGGATATACGGTCGCCAGCACAGACTTCCAACGCGCCCGAAAAATAAAACACGAGAACACCAAGTTGTTGCCAGAGCAAAAACGATTGTGTGCTTCTCAATTGTAAGGCAAGAACAGTTGAGAAATGCAAATAATTCACGTAGTTGTCTTTCTATCTCACCGAAGTTGTCACCACCGTCTAAGAAACGGTTATGAGAAATACTAAAAAAACGAGGTCACAAATGAATCGAGTACAAGGAGAACAAAAAATCTACGAAGAACAACCAGAACGACTCGAAATTACTAATTCGATGTGAATCCTCTAGCGACAGGATTATTTTTGCGATAAGGCAGCATTTAACCTTAAACGAAAAACTGTCTGCAGCCTTAGGCACAGAGTTGAAAAAATGTAATCACTGTTTACAATTCAATGATTTTGTAACCAAAAAAATTGCACTCACTAATCCTGTGCGGAAGTGTTGAGTCGCAATTAAATTAGCTGTGGGTAGGTGGCGCTTGCAGGTAGTTCAATCGCATTTTACATCGAAATTATTTAATTGCGAACTGTGAGTGCATACCTACATTTTTTGGACCCTTCTGTACATATCCAATAAGATTGCATATAGCTTGTACGAAAAACTAGCAGCCTCCTCATGTCATACAACGGTACAGGAAGATCATTTTGGTCGATACAGTATCAAAAATATAACTCCACACATCTGCTAATCGTAAACGAGGTCAAAGCACTTTCAGATCAATAAATGCAAAGTGTAGTACACCCATAGGTGAAATCAACTTTCCTAACGAATACAGTTTCACCGTAGATAATTAAGTTATAAGAATTATAGCGTAAGGAAAATGACACACGCTTGTTCACAGAACAAATCATGAGCAACAAACCTACTTCGATCTCTGAACGAGCTGCTATATGAAACTAGCCTGTAAATCCGCTGATTTTCATTTAGCCTTTAACAGTTCGGAGTCTAGTTTTTTGCGCACTTAATGGCAATGATATTGAATGAAGACGATAGTTACAAAATTTCACTGCAATAGTTGTCAATTGATAGAGAAGTGCCTATGATTTTTTGGTTGACATAAAAAGCTGATCAAGAGTAAACACTTACAACTCAGAAGGAAGTATGGTAGAAACGTGGAAAAATCCATAAGAAAAAATACAATTTCAAATTTTACTTCATAACACGGATACCTTGCTTACCTTATGCTACAATTGTTCAACAAAACCTAGATTATTTTGAAAAATAGCATTTCACACCGATCTGACTTCCGTTGGCCAGCTAGATCTCCTGATCTTTTCCCTTAGGATTACTCCTTCCGGGGATACATCAACCAGATTGTTTCCATGGCAAAACCAAATATCAACGCCCTTACTTGTCATCCTTGACTCCTCAACTGACCATAACGTTCTGGTTGCAGCAATTACGAATTTTCAAAACCGGGTTAAGGTCCATACTGAACAGCACTTAATAAAACCCAAATAATACTTCAGATTGTATCATTTCTTATGGCTTTTATTCATCCTTCACCTGTGATGAAATTAGAAATATGAATTTTTTGGGGAGCCAGAAATATGAATTTTTTTTGGGAGCCAGAAAATTGGAAGCGCGCATAAAAAGTTAAATATTTGAGGAACAAATTTCAGAAACAACGCAAGGACTTTACGGGTGACGTTGACCACACTCCCACGGGTAGAAGAGGGGTGTGGTTCTCAAAGGAAATTACTTTATAGGAAAAGGTTCTCGAAACTGGTCTAACGGGTTAACCACAAAAATTCCAGGAAGTGCACA
>VOMN01124806.1:0-26396 GCA_014899125.1 Orchestia grillus
AGGTGGGGGACTTGTCAGGGCAGGTGGGAAACTTTCTGGGGAGAGGAGTAGTTGTCAGGATAGGGAGGATTTATTTAAATGGCACCAGACTTGAAAAGTTTGTCTCTATTATGAGAAGAAGTTACCCAGGGATCAACGACGGATCAATGACTCTCCCTGCACGAGCATATTCGCTGAGAAATCTAGAGGCCGTTAATCGGAGTAAAAATAAATAGCAACCATGACAAGAGGAAGCCTTCAAAACACAGTGAGTGACGCCACATTCAAATTTAAATGACATTCAAATTGAGGGCACTCGATGGAACGCCTTAAGATGCAGATTCGACTGATCCTGACTCTGCTTGTGGAGTAAATAGTACACGGAAGCTCTGTGACGGGTGGTGCTGCTGCACTGAACGTCATTATGGACCCTAATGTGCTGTTGGCAGTGCGCTTGTTCTCATGCAGGGCCATTAGGTCGCTCAGTGCGTGTGAGCGATGTCACGGAACTGATCGTTTTGCTCGCTGTCAGGACGCTTGCTGCTTCCAGGTCATTGTGCTTTTCCCGGTTATCTGCTCTGTCATGATCAAATTATCTCGGTTTATCTGCTTTTTTTCTCGTGATAAAATTCTGTTGGTTTGTGTGACCTCTCACGATAAAAATTCTTTCGGTTTATCAGCTGTCTTATGACCAAAAAAAGCCAATATTTTGTTGCGCTAATTGATAGGAACACAATCTCTTTTTTCTTTCAATACCGACTCTCTCAATGGAGCATTAAATAGGCCTTGGGCAATAAGGTTTAGGTGATTGGGATTGTCGGTCCTATGCCATGGGGACACTGTTAGGTCACCCCAGCCCTAGGTAGGCCTTTGGGACTTCTATCCTTCGTGCCCACTTCGTTTCTTTCTAATTCTATACCTTCTTCGCTTTATCTTTACTTCTTCTTTCTTTCGGTATTTATTTACTCGGGAAATCCTGTGTGAGAACACAACTGCGAAAAGATTCTGCGTTTTCTAAATTCCATACTAAATGTTCCATTCTCTTCGTTCTCTTGATGTCACATTGTATGGGAGCTCTAAACTGGCTAATAATCTAATTTTTCAACCCTTGCTTAAACTTCAGATAATAATTTTTTAATATTACAGAGAAAGGACCTACGTAGCTTGTTACGTGTCCATGCACAGGATAGACAAAATCATCCCTTATGTGCTATTAATACAATTGTTGCTTGCTTGGTTGATTGGTTGGTCCGTTTCTCTGTCACGATCTTGAGGATTTAGTTAGGAGAAATTTCCCAAGTCCATATTCCTAAACTAATAGCGAGACTGTCAGATAAGGCAGTCCGTATCAGTGATACTGAAAATAACACTACTCCATGGCAGAGTTACACTAAATAAGAGGGCATCGTATCAATTTAACATCATTTGTCAGGGCGTTTGGCGGGCGCGTCTACTAGTGTGAACATGAAACATGGGAACATAACGTCCTATTAAGTGACATTGACGCAGTGACAGTTGTAAAGATTGAACTATGTACTTTACTCCTTCCTCTTCTGCTGTGTTGTCGCACGTGGTTAATCTATTCCCTTGTCACGTCGTCAACTACTTCTTTAATTATGGTGTTTATCCAGGGTTTTTCCCGAGATACATCGTCTTCATCATGTGCTTTAAAACTGTATATGCGACTCTGTGAAACGCACGCAGAGCAGATAGTAGTTACTTTAGTGAAGAGACCGTGAATTAACTGACTGAATGTTTACGTCAATGTTACGTTGTCAGTTTCAGTCTCGCAATAGACGTTAATATTGATGGTGTGGTTTGATGCAACACAATCATAAAACACTAAATTCGTTGTCTATCGGCGTACGACTAAAGCAGCGAAGCTGAATGGATCTCTCATCTCGTTCCTGTTGCCGTATTCTATGTACACATATTTTATTAACTAGTCTTAGGTACCAGTATTCCCAGAATTTCCAAAAGGCTATAGCAATAGAGCTCGCATAGCAAAAACTCCTGAAACGTCAACAGCAACTTCGTGCGAGATCTGGGGCATGAATCACTTCAACACGTACTGCGCTTTGTTACCGTACAATTAATAGTCTTCGTATCACTTGCCAGCGTTATGAAGGGGACGAAACAAATTAATTCGTACTCGGGTCAATTGCGCTACAATAATAGTGTCAATTTCTTTTCCTTACACATGAAAGTTTCGTATTTGTGACCCGATCCCGTGCGCAGTATTATATGGTTGCCAGTTTTGTAGTTTGAAATATTTCACCGATAAGTTTAGATTCATTTTGTTGTGCACGTTTATTTAGCTTTTGGATTCTCCTTTGCATCACAGTTGGAGTCAATTCTACGTGTACTATTTGTCAGTGCATCTCAATTATAGGAACAAAGTTAAATTTAATAGTATCAGTTCGCTGAGTATAGGATAGTCGCTCCGCCAGCGTTTGGCTGGATAGAATTTACAGTCCCCAGCATCTGTAATGTTCGATTCTCCTGTTCCGATTGAAGTAGGAACTCAAATTTAATCATTTTTGGTAAAGGTCATCGCAGCTGGACATATTTAATGCATCAGTTATTTATCGCTGGATGATTCTAATTTTAAATGACATTTTGTCTCATTTCAGCTCACAATATTATCCTACTAAACCTGAAAGATATAATGCCCAGTTACAGTAGTCGATAGTTATAAGCTAATGAAAACATATTTATAGTGGGTGCGATAAATGTCCGATACCTGGTCAAAAGTTTATTTATCATAGTTATACACAACAGCAAAGCTATCGAAAATTGAAATTTTCCTGTATTTTTGTACGCTAAATACTGAATCGGTACAAGAATGCACAAATGCTAGAGCATTGATGTACGTAATATCGACGTAGATAATAACCCTAAAAAAATCCAACCCCTACAAAATTGGTGTTACAGCGGTAATAATTGGCTTTCGTTGTTTTCTTTATTTACGACGCTTTCCCGAAGCTCGGTGTTGACTTCACACTCTCCTCAGGAGCGTGGAACCCGAGCGTGCTGTCCCTGGACGAGGTATTCAAGGCGCAGGTGCTGCTGCTGGAGCATGTGGTGAGGCGCCCCCTCACGCAGCTGAAGGGCATTGCGGCCGTCGTCGACTGTGCCGGGCTGGGCCGTACTCACGCCTACAACCTCACGGCTGCCCACGTACGGAGGATGGTCGCTGTCGTTCAGGTGAGGCGGCGACTTCCGTCTGATGTGGTGAAGAATTGGGATTGAAACGAATGCACTGTTAACCTGTTAACGGTCGCTGTGTAGATACGGTACCAGCGGGGCATTCACAAGGTTAGTGTCGTCGATAGTTACCTTGAGAATGTAACACCACGGTGTCAACGTACATCGAGAGTGAGAATGTAGTACCACTGCGTCTGCATATGTCGACAGTGAGAATGTAGTACCACGGTGTCTGCATATGTCGACAGTGAGAATGTAGTACCACGGTGTCTGCATATGTCAACAGTAAGAATGTAACTCCATGGCTTCTTCATAAGTTGACAGTGCCCCTAAACAAGTTACGCGTAGACCTGACATACTCGTATACTCGAACTGTCACAGCTGAAGAGGTTGTAGTCTTGTTCGAAGTTCCTGTGCGCCGAAATGAAAGATATCGGTTCTTTATAAGAAAAATTGTTTTTAGATTCAAATTGATGGTATGGGTCGGTCAATATCTTAGTTTGGAGGTTGTTTAGAATTACTTTACTCGTCTCAGAATTTGTCCAAGTTTCGAACAATGCAAATGCTGATTATAAAATCGGACTCAAAACCGTTAAACCTCGTCCAAGTGTTGATGTGTTTGTGAAGTTCATGTTCAATAATTGTGTGGAGTGTTATTTCTCTGAGTCGTTTTTCAATTTGAAAATTTAGAAGTCCTCGACGAGGCAAACAAAATGGAAAACGCATATTAGATGAATTTTATCTTCGTTAACTCATATCAATCGGGAAATGTTGTACCATTCTTTGCAAGCCTCGAAACTATCCAGTGGCGTTAGTGTAGTCTGTGCCGTCAAAAATGACGGGGGTTTCCATAAGGAAAATGATATTCAAAATTAAGAAATTTTATCGTTTCCTTTCCAGTGACATGATTCTTTTTTGTTACCTTGTTTGCCGTTAATTTCCTTGTTGTTCACCACATTCCATCGGACGTGAAAGAATAAATGATAGAGATAAGTTTTGTTATGCCAGATTTCGTTTACCTTGTGTACAAGTTGTACAATGCACGGCTTTGTTTTCTTCCTAGACCAAATAGGGAACCCTTAATGAGAAAACTTCTTCAGAAAAGAGTCCTTTTTTTTTGCGCGAGTGGCCGCTTTGCCGGATGATGATGCGAACGTTAGACTAGACTAAACCTCTCGGTTAAATTGTTCAGTAGCCACGACATCTCTTGTTTTATTTTAAGATCCATTTCCTCGGTAAGAACAAGGGCCTTCCCGCTAGCCGGTCTGCAGCTAGAGAAATGCTCAAAACGTAGATAGCACGCCACTCCAACAGACTTAACGTTGATTAATATCTATAACATATTCGTTTATTAATATTAATATATTCACCTAGTGGACCCTTTTGATTTAAAATTTTGCTTAATAATCACTGTCGACTCACAGGAAGTGTTCCCACTTCGCTTCAAAGCTCTGCACTTCATCAACGAGCCATTGATGTTCGAGTGGATGTTCAGTTTGGTGAAGCCTCTTCTGTCGGACACCATAAAGAAACGGGTGAGCCTCTGGTCTCAATTATTTCATTTTTCTATACCCTCATGAGAAAATGTTCAATATTTTTAGCGAGGGAGCAATGTTGTCATATCTATTTTTTGTGTAGAATAGCGTACAAAACCATTAATTGTTTGCGAGATTGCAAAATATTCTATCTCATAATTATACTTAAGTTCATGTGGAATTTCACTTCAACACTCAAGTATTTAGTGATAATATGTTGCGTGTTCTTTAGGGATATGATTTCTTGACTCTTGCCCTTTTTGAAGGGAGAGCACGAGTATTCGTCCTTGTGCAATTGAAACAACTAAACCAATTATTCATGGTATTTTTAATGCAGTCAGCACATCTTCATACGAAAACAACTGGAATGTTTTCATTCCAGTGTGAAAACAAAGTCACCAAATTTAGTTACGTGTTCACACTATTTACACATCTCTCTGCACAGCTTCATTTTCACGGGACCAACTTACAAGGACTGTTAGAGCACATCCCAGCGGAGGCCCTGCCCTCCGAGCTGGGGGGGTCCGGTCCCCCCATGGACAATACAGAGCTCGTACACATCCTCACAGGACAAGAACCGTACTTCGCAGGCAAGTTGTGTGTATAACTGTACGGGCGCTTCCTCATCCACTTGTGTCTCTCGACTTGTGTCATTAGTTGTGCATGCGGTAGCGATCTTCACATCTTCACAGTAATGCTTTTCAGTTCGGAGATTCGCGGGTTGTGTGTGTAGCCATGTTCTGACGTTCTGTTCGGGGACTTGCGGTTGTGTTGTTCTGTTCGGGGACTTGCGGTTATGTTGTTCTGTTCGGGGACTTGCGGTTGTGTTGTTCTGTTCNACTTGCGGTTGTGTTGTTCTGTTCGGAGACTTGCGGTTGTGTTGTTCTGATCAGAGACTTGCGGTTGTGTTGTTCTGATCAGAGACTTGCGGTTGTGTCGTCCTATTCCGAGACTTGCGGTTGTGTTGTTCTCTTCTGAGACTTGCGGTTGTGTTCTATACTTCGAGGACCTCCGGGTTGAGTTTACTCCTTGGATCCAAGCTCATTTTCCTTTTAATTTCTCTTGGTATTTAAAGGGACCTGGTGAATAACCCGTGAGTCTATGATTTGTACATTTTTTATTGGAAACATTTTATTGTATTTATACGTTAGTGATGCTACAATTGCTTACAGTATTCGAAATAATTTCATGCTGGTATTTTCAGTTTTTCTTTTAGAAATTGTATCGTTAACAGGTTGACCCTTTCCTCGAGAGGTTTTCTATCGAAAACGCACAACCTTGAGACGACTTTTTATATATTTTAAGTGTTTGATTACTGTTAAAAAACATCGGTTTATTTCAAAAAAGGTCAAAGAATGACGAGTAAATTCATTCTATTTAATTTCATTGAAAATTTGATCAATAAAGGGTTTAAAAGTAGGATTACCAAAAAAGCGNATCTTCTGAAGTGCCTCTTTTACAGGACTCGTTTACAACACTCTAAGTTCCAGCAGTAAATTATTCCCATTCTCAGATCATTTCTCGTACGGCTACGCGACAAAGATTCGTCCCAGCTCCCGCACGTCATTCTCCAGGAACCACCGACGCCCTCTGCCCCGGTCAATGTCTGTGTCAGACGCTGGGCGGCAAGGACGGCTACCCAGCAGCAGTCGTGACTGCGGCCCTGCGCTGCGGCCGGAAGACTGCGTCCCTAACGCCTCTCTCAGGGGCTCTGTGACCGACGTGGGATCGATGCTAGGCTTCTACTACCGTCGGATGTGCATCGATTAGCTGCGTAGCTTTCACGTTGTGAGGTTGCGCGCCAACCGAGCGGTGGATGTTACAGAATGTTTGAAATATTCAACTATCTATTTACGAATAATTTTACACTCTGACACGCGACTACAAGTTTGTTGATTGCGCTATGATAACTGTTTTGCTGCACAAGTTATTTTGAATAGTAAACAAAAACGATTCACTGGTGATTATGGTAGAAGAACTAAAGTATTTTAAGAAACTGTATAACGCATTATTCTTTTTACACTAAAGGGCTCAAAATGAATAGGCGTTCGAGTTCATAAAATTATGCGCGTTTTGATGTAAAAGCAGCGTTGGCCATCGAGAGTAGAAGTTATCGGTGCATGGGAAAAAACAAAACTCCTGCTCAGAAGTAGGGTTTAAACTTTAAAAGCTCAAATATTACAGTAGACATTTTACAATAGGCGTGGAGAAATGAGCCACATTGTAGCACCTTCCACTATCATGACACACCACGAAATGCTTTAAATTCTACGATTGTGCGACTTCCTTACACCCTTAAATGTATTTTCAAGCGCGAGAGAACTGTGAACGTTAAGATAAAACTAGAAGCACTCATCTGATAGATGGCTAGAGAAAAATAAAGCTACCCGCACTCACTTAAATGTGGATCTGAGGTGCAAAAATCTATCTTCGTTATGAACAAAGATGAGTGAAAAATTAAAATGACTTTTATTATGAGCCAAACACAAAAACAACGAAGAAAGTCACCAATTGCAATGAGTAAATAAGAATCAAAACAGTTCAGACGAACTTGCCTGCCCCGTCAGTCGTAGTGCTGTTCACATAGGGTGTGAAACAACTGTTCTTCATTATTGTGATGCCGATTTAAATTGTTGTGTCTGCAACCTCGGTCAGCCTTCTCGCGCTGATTTTTTTAACAATTTTGAAAATTTTATTCAGTAGTTTTTGTGTATTCTATCAATCTGTGTTGTTAGTTCGCTTTTTTACCTTATTTATTTCTTGGTCATATAGTCTCTCAGTTGCAGTGTCTCCTGAGGTACATTGTGGCCCTTGGTTCCTTGAGTAGACGAACTGTCCAATTTACTGGAACATAATTTCCCAATCGGCGTGAAAGGGTGGAGGGGTAAATTGCATTTTTTAAATGTATTTGATTTGAAGGTGAAAAGGCTAATTGTGCTTTGAAGCGTTCACGACTCTAGAAGTATAAGATGTATTTTTACCAGATTAAGCTGATCAAATACACACAGGTTTTCTAAAAGTCAAGTATTGCCTGTAGGAATAATGTTTTCCATATTAAGTGTAAACCGCTTGGAACAACAAAGTTGAAGACCAGGCAAAATCCGACCAGGGTGTGTTCGAGTCTCCCGATGCGTTTTTGACATTAAATAAGACAGTATTTATTGCCTCATGGGTCAACTACGTTGAATATTTTCATGTTATTAATCAACATTTATTGCATCCTATACGTATGTTGTTTAACTCAATGCATCTGACATTGTAAATAACTCAGTTGGTTCGTCACTGATATCCTCCGTATTATTACGCGTGGACAAATCTAGGTAGGTGCTAAATTGTTTCTACAGTTGTAATTTCAATCATCGCTATCGAAGTTATACTTACTCGTAACTTTGTTATTGATATTTTCTGCACGGTATTGCCATGCTTGGTAATCATAATTTTTAATCAATTTTAATACCACGAAAGAGCGCGGAAAGCAAATTGTGGCGTCCCATCAATAACGTGCTCGGCCTTGGTATTGGTTCACAGTGCTAGACGCGCTTATGCAGGATCACTGTGATGTGAAAGGGGGTCGGTCATCACTGCAGGAATTTCTTTACTCTTACCTACTCGTATACTGCCGATGACGTCCATTTATTAACTTCAAAACTTGATCGATAGTTAGCGACTACTGTACAGTGGATCAAATAAGTATTCGTAATAATTAATTATAACAACGAAAATGGCAGGATGGCAAATAAGTATTGGTAACGTAACATTCAACAATATCAATACTTGATCGCATAGCCCGTATTAACTGCAACCGCTTCCAGGCGATGCTTGAATGGAGAGACGAGGATTTTGCAGAAGTGAAGAGGTATTTTCTCCCATTCCTCGAAGCAGAATTTCCCAAGTCAGCTAGATTTGATGGTTTCCTTATTTCAACTTGAATCTTCAATTCTTACCAAACATTTTCAATTGAATTAAGATTTGGAGATTGCAAAGGCCAGTCGAAAACCCTGACCCTCTCACTATAGAGCCACTCTGAAGTGTATTCCGACTTGTACTTAGGGTCGTTATCTTGTTGGAACACCCGTTTAGTTTTTTGAATCAAAGGAGGCCTGCGGAGGAAAAACAACCCCATAACATGATGCTTCCATAACTATGCTTCACTGTGGGCAGGGTGTTTCGCTGTTGCATGGAAGTATTCGGCTTTCGCCAAACAGTCCTATTGTAATTGTTGCCGAACAGGTCGATTTTTGTCTCATATGACCGTAGAATATTTCAAAATAGTAGTTTCCTTTGTTGTTGATAATATTCTATCTCTATTTTTATGTCTTGAATGTATAAATTTCTGATACGAATTTGTTGATACTTAGTTCTTCTGTGCAACATGGTTATGACTCATTAGTTATAGATAAATTGTTGAACTAGATGGATTTAGAACTGAAGCTCGAAATGGTTACAAAACAAAAATCTAATCTAAATCTTATTTTGTTTTACACGTTATTATTTATTTCAGAATTTTTATATTCCCAACCCCTCAGGGGGCATACGATAGGCCATAGGCAATAGAGGTAGGTTAGGTTTGTCTATCCTATGCTATGGGGACTAGCGCCCCCAGGGGAGCACCGCTAGGCTACCTCAGCTTTAGATAGGCCTTCGGGACTTCTATCTTTCGTGCCCACTCTACTTCTTTCCGTTTTCATTCCTTCTTCGCTATTTCTTATTTGTCTTTTCTTCCTCTTCCTTCTCAACTTGCTGTTTCTATGCTCAGGGGATCTTGTGTGGGAACACACCCTGTGCATAGATTCCCCGTTCTCCTAAGTCCATACTAAATGGTCCCTACTCTTTCGGTGCGACATAGTCTTGAGTTGCTGAAGCGCTGCTTACACACTACTACTACTCACTTATATTCCCAAATAACCCACTTATTCATGTATAATGACAATTCATTTTTGCGCGCTCATATGAGTCGATTATTCACGTCTTCTCAGCCTCGAATAAGATATATATGTATATTTTTTAGCATCCCATTAACTCGCCCTTTTCTGGCAAGTATCTTCTGGAGTATGTAGTCGAGTCTTTTTCATGATGCATTTGTTTTATGAATGCGTGCAAGGCTCACGTTTGAAACTTAGACAGTTTTCTTTGCTATTATCGGCCTCTTATGTGCATCGCTCCATGGTGTGGTGGTTAGCGTGATGGCTTCACAGCCGAGAGGACCAGGGTTCGAGTCTCGGCTCAGGTGGGGCTTTTCACGTGACCACGGAATACTTCCCTTGAGAAAAGAAGTTTAAACCACACATTCCTCACATCCCCTACCACATCAGTAGTTGTAAGGCATTGAAAACTCAACGGTAAAACGTGTTGGAATAAGTAAAGGTTCTTAGTTCGGCCTCTAACTCTTAGGGGACAATAGCGTCCCTGAGCGAAATTAGAAAAATAACGTTTCTGTTCTGTAATTCATGATTGTATGTTCCGTCCATTTGTGGTCATAAATGGCTAACCAAACACATTCTAAATTACATAAACATTTCTTGGTGATTTTGGTCCATACAAGCAGATAAATTGGGGGTTAAAAGGTTGACGACTTGGTAGGATACGAGGCCGTCGGATATTTTTCATCTTATCGAGTAAACTTGCGTCCATCGTAAACGTGTAGAAATCCTAAGCTGCTCTCGAAAAGTTTGCTGAGAGTGCCTGTCGTCGTCAGTGCGTAACAGAAAATTGGCACTCGTAAACAGTTATCTCAGCTACTGGCCGAGGGATCAGATCCACTTGTTGCAGTAGTCCGTTGTGGGTTTTGATTTGTTGTTAGGTAGGTTTATTAAATTTGGAATCGATGCCAAATAGAGACTTAATTGTGTTCATTTTTATTTTCAAAAAAGTTTCTAGAATATGTATTTCACGACGCATCTATGTAATTTCGATTATTAACCATGTGTTGAACAGTGCACAAAACGAAGGCTCTTTCCATTAATGTGGGCGTGACGTCTAAGCCACTGAAGCGCTAACAAATGTGTACTGCTATGTTATATTTATGTCATTATTTAGGTGAAATTTCTGCCGGCAATACGGCACCTTATCGACCTCTTGCTACTCGGATCTTTTAGCTTTCCTGTGTTCAGTAAACACTGAGAACTTTCATAAACTTGCCGATGTAGACGAGATGAGCTCGAGGTTTTACACCCTGTAAACCTCTAGCTCTCCAGGATGTCACCATGTGTGTACGCCAACTCGGGAAGATATTTGTTCAATACGTTGAGAGAAATTCTTGTCCGCGCAAAGTCATTTGAAAAAACCTCTGCTACTGCTAAGCTAAATTACACATTTTAAAACGGGGACTCAACAGCATTAATTAGGACAACAGTACAAAACAACTTTAGTTAGTTAATTACGAGAACGAAAGCACCAGGAATTCATCCACTTAAAATCGTAGGATTATTTTTCAGAATTCCAATAGTCCACAGCTGTGACACACTGAATTATTTCCTGAAGAAAATGTCTAAGAATATTTCTTCATTTTCACGTGAAATATGGTAATACGACAGTATTTTCAAATAATTTACTGGGACACGAATTCTAAGATCTCGTATTTCTAATATATGTTTTTGGTAATGTGTATTTTTGTGTTAAATTTTCATGTTATATCAATCTCGTTTTATTTTTTCGTGAAACTTATTAATGAAATCATAAACACTTCGTCTTCAGTAAGCCCAAGACTTGAAGTTGCAACGCTACCGAATTGACGTACAATGCTGTACTCGTGATGGATTATTAAGTTGACTAAAATTGCAAAATTGTTCATTTTTGACGTATTCGTAGATGAGTCCCTTCAGGGAGCATAGTATAGACCATAAGAAATAGGGTTACGTTTATCTGACTTATGCTACGGGATCTGGCGCTACCAGGGACCACTATTAGGTTACCTCCGCTCTATCTACACCTTCAGGACTTCTGTCTTTCGTGCCCACTTTGCGTCTTCCTAATTTCATACCCTCTTCGCTGTTAATTCCTTCCTTTTCCTTCTAAGCTTGTTCCTGCGTGCACTGCGGTCTGGGATGGAGCACACCGTGTGCAAAAATCCCTCGTTTTCCAAAATCCATACCGAGACCTTGTCTTTTTACTGCAAGGTAGTCTGAGTTACTAAAGAGTTCCTGTTCTTCTCTGCTAACTTATGATGAGGTTATTTGTATGATAAAATTATTTACTTACTTCGAAGACGACCGGCAGTCAGTGCCCCCGTGTACCATCAGCGAAAGAACATTTGAAGCTTTCAGACAATTACGATTCTTATACGAATGGTTGCTAGTAATAGGATTTCAGAAAATTACATTGTTTTTGTGCTGAAAGTACAATAAAAACACCGGCTGTCGAATAGGTATAATTTGTAACAACTTTCATGAGGTATTTCTTTTGTGCAGCACTGTTTTCAAATATTAGTAATTCACTTACTAACAATGCCATTCTAGTGAATGAGGTCATTGTGTGCATCCGAAGACGGAAGGTTCAGAAGACGAAAGGGTTTATTGATGATTGCTCGAACGTTTTTGACAGAGTTATATACAAAGGCAAGATGAAGTATTTCCACCTCTTTCGTCGCAATTAAGAAAAACAAAACATTTGCGAATTTTTACGTTAAAAATACAGGTTAACTGCAAACTCAGAGATGAAGGAGATACGTTCTTTCCTGCGCCTTCCCCTCAGGTAACATAAAAGCAGTACTTCTGAAACAAAGACAAGCCCGAAACTGAACTAAAAATCATTCCGCCTTGCAAAGTTTCATGCTATTCCTTTGACAGAGGGTAAAAGGCCGAGCCAGGACTTGTTTCACAAACGTACACTTATTCAAGACTACTCGATCTGTTTTTGCAGAACATTAATTGAACTGCGCCGCACAATATGAAATTCTACATGAAGATTCGTACGCCACACATTTAATATTCAGTGTATAACATATACCACACTTTTTATGATCACACATAACTAATATACGCACATAACAGTATAAATCACATAACTGATACACGCACATAACAGTATAAATCACATAACTGACACACGCTTCATCGGCCTATGTCAGGGTTCAACACTAAAAGGCTACAAGACAGGGGCTACAAGACGGGCATTCCATTTCTCGATACCACGCGCTCGTCAAGGACCTGGACACCGCCTTGAAAATCCCTAGGTTTAGAAAAATTCAAAATACCCTTGTTTACCCCTTATTAATTAACGCACTTAAAAATGCTATTCTTAAATTAAAACTTAATCCTTTATCTACACCATATGAAAAATATTTTCCACAGGAAAAGAGAAACAGATCCTCCAAGGGTCATGTTTTTAAAAAGGAATCCTAACGGACCCGTTATTGGTCGAATTTCTAGAAATTTTTCCCAATGACAAACGTCCTATTTTGCACCTATACTGCCTAGAACTTCAAATTACATTAAATTCATTTCGTAACCACGAGGCCTACAACGATCCCCCTTTTCGTCAAGTTTTCAGAAATCTCTCCGAATGACGAAGGTTTTGTTCTTTACCTATTGTACCCCACAAACTTCAACTTACGGGCAAATAAACTCCTATTAAATTTTCTAACGTACACAAATGAGGAACATTTTATACACGAGCAGAAAGGCAAAGCCCTTCTGGTTACCCCCTTTTTTGCCGAATTTTCAGACATCTCTCGCAATGATGGCCGTCTTACTTTGCACTTAGAAATTTAATTTTCTAACGTACACACATGAAACTTCACTTCGTACGCTTCCGTACTTCAGGGCCAGCTTTCTGATAATTATTATTATTATTATTATTGGGGTTAGACGCAATGCACCGGCCTCGAGGGCCACATCGAAAGAGTAGGGACCATTTAGTATGGACTTAGGAGAACGGGGAATCTATGCACAGGGTGTGTTCCCACACAAGATCCCCTGCGCATAGAAACAGCAAGTTAAGAAGGAAGAGCAAGAAAAGACAAAATAAGAAATAGCGAAGAAGGAATGAAAACGGAAGGAAGCAAAGTGGGCACGAAAGATAGAAGTCCCGAAGGCCTATCTAAAGCTGAGGTAGCCTAGCGGTGCTCCCCTGGGGGCGCTAGTCCCCATAGCATAGGAAGCTTTCTGATAAGACTCATAATCCCAGACCCATTACCTATTGAACTCCAACTGATTACAAAATTCAACGTGTAATTCAAAGAGAGCGAAAAGAAGAAATCATTTAAATTGAACTCTAGAAATGTAGAATCGATACACAGGTGTTTCCACACATGATTCCTTGCGCACAGCAACACTGGTTAAGAAGTAAGAGGAAGGAAAAGATGAGGAATGATCAGCATAGAAGGCATGAAAATGGAAAGAAGTAAAGTGAGCACGAAAGATAGAAGTCCCGAAGGCCTAGATACAGCTGAGTTAGCCTAACTGTGTCTTCTTGGGGACGCCAATTCCCACACCATGAGATAAGCCAACGTAACTAATTTAACCCAGTAGCTTTTACTCTGCTATGTCCGATGGGATTAATTATAAAACAATGCCAATTATATTACCTTTACAAGAATCTAGCAAACATTAGTACGCGACTGAGGAAAGTTATACATTCTTAAACAAAATCAAAAATAACTGTTATAAGGCTACGATTTGACTCCTAACAATCATGTAAGCTCAAGAGTAACTGAAATACATTCGTGGTCCATGTAGCCCAGAAACTCGTCCTGATTCAAACGTGTAGTTCTCCGTGTTTTCCAAAGCTGGGAATTCCTTGTGACAGCCATCTTCAAAGGTCTGGGTTGCATGAGCCCTCATTCCCTATTCGTCATATTTATCTCATAAGGCAAGGATCATCTTCTTGCAGTACACACGTAGCGAATAATTGCATAAAAGCTCCAGTACTGGACGTGTTGTTTTGGTTCTGTACACAGATGCATTCTAGAAGTATTTCGCGGATAGTTTTCGATTCCCCGTAGATTTCCTTTAATAGTCGCTGCTTCAACGAGCACATTTGTTGCCCGTACACTACATCTTCTCACGGCGGTCTTGTTCCGACACAGATTAGTTAAAAAGTATCCAGCACTCTTGGTCCCAGTCACAGATTTGAAACCTTCACTTAATGTTATCCCATTCTCGGAATAGTTTGTGCTGGCGACTTGCATAAAATGATTTATTTGACGAAGTGCTCCGTCATTAAATACCGATAGCGGTGAGTTTACTCTGTACTGCAAATATTTTGTATATATACAAGGTCACAAAATGGACTTACTTCAGCACTGGAGAACCAAATCGGAATTTGAAAGAAATTCAGCTGGTACCTCACGATTCGATTGAACCGCTAGATTCGACTTCGCTTGCTCGATGATTTTTTTTGGATTCGGAAGTTCTCACAGAATCCAATTCTCCTTTCTTTCTTTTTCCATTGTCATCACATAATTTCACTTTCTGGAATATTTTCTCTTTGCCAATACCAACAACTCTCTCACTGTAAATTTACTCACTTTTAAGATACATGCGATGTTCCTGGTGTTTCCATTTTGTCAGCGTTATCCTCAGACCGAGTAGTTTTTAATTAATGGTTATTTCAATTTGACATCTGAAGTGAAGGATGGCTTCAAGTTCTGCGCCCTCTTACACCAACGATCTATACATTGATCTTCGCCTTACTTCGTCTTCATTTTCTTCACAATTTTGTAGTTCTGAGCTGATTTTTTGGATCGTACTCTTGTCTGCTTGTACATTGTACGAACGAAAGATGCAAGTGTAGCTCGCTTGCCTTGAAATATGTCAAACTTCACAATTCTAAGCCAGTCCTCCACTAAGCCATTTGTCATTGCGCCTCCTTGTACTCCACACCAGAGCGGCGTAAATGGCATGCAGTATGTTAATATGTCCTCCATCATCTTAGGCGAATACAACGGATTTTCTGTTGCTCCATCATGACTCAGACTGTTTTTGATTTCTTCAGCCACTACTGCAAATTTTCGGCCGACCGCACATTTTTCGCGATACCTTCCGACTTGCTGCACTACCACCGCATGGATCGGCTCAACGTGGTCGGAGGCGAAGTCGATGCAGTCATCACGGTCGACAGCCCTTCTTACCTCCTCGCCAATGAACGGACTTTGCAATACTGTAGCCAGCTTTCGAAATGCTACGTATACCTCAGCTTTGGAGGTTGCTTCTATCATGTCAACGAAGAATGTCATTATTATTCTTCTGTCTTTGGGCCTCAGGTCCGGATAATTTTTCTTGCATCTCATCACAATCATTTTCATGAACCGCGTTTTGCAAATTTTTATCATCGTAAAATCCGCTTCTTCTTCCTCGGATAGATTCCAAACTTTATCCAGGTAATCAGGCAAATTTCCTAACTGGAATGCAGCTAAAATCGCATGCAAGTTGGGATACTTGTGGTCTGTTACTACGCACTTTGGTGAGAGCTCTTCTGAATGAACTTTTTCGTAGTTCACTATGAGAGTTTCTAGCATACCTTCGACGCAATACGTCGGATTTCTTTGACTTAACATTGAAATAGCCGTTAATGGCGGAGCGCCACTCTGGCTTTGGTACACGAGTGCGTGGTACATATAATTGCGACCCTGCGCCCCTTTGATGATGCCACCTGTACAGTCTAAATAGAGGATAAGATCGGAGCATTTACCGAGCTCTCGGATATCCCACTCTGACTGCATGATGATTTTAGACTGAACTAAACAGTGACTTTGTACGAAGCCAGGGATGATTTTATTTTCTGTGTCTGTTTCTCGAAGAAAGTTGGCAGTCATTAGAAGATCCGTTTCATCCTCAGAAAATACGTCTTCACGTTCGACGGTCAGTCCGCGTTTCTTAGCACTGTTCAAAGAAAATAGTTTTGTTTTTATGTTCTTACCAACAGCTACATCGGGCAGTTGATTGTAGTACACATTCGAAGGTCCAAAATTTATGACCATCTGTTCAATGGCTGTACTTTCCCCCTGTTTTGGTGGTCGCTCAGGTAATGCATGATCCTCTTTAGCCCCACTTTTTTCCAGTAAATAAACAGTACAGGCATTTTTCCGAGGTTCCTGCCCGCAAAAATAAACTATTTTCTGTTTAAGTGGACAAGTCGGATCACGACATTTAATAAGAAATGTAACCAAAGGTTCCCATGTACAATGTCCGATAAATTTACTTCGATTGTGGTGATGGTAAAAGCTCAAATCGCAGTGACGATTCAGTCTTCGTATCTGCTTCAGCAGGGCAATATGCCGTTCGTGCCGTCGTTCGAAAATCGTGAGAGGACTTAAATTATGATGCAGAACAATAAACGCTTTTTTTAAATAATAATCACTATTACATCTCTTTTGCAAGAATGAGTTTAATAGTTTTTCGACAGTCCTTTTTTCCGTTGTGTCAGACTGGGTAATAACCACGACTTTTCGGGCCTCATTGTTTGAATCACAATCCTCTTCGCGATGAAGATCTTCTTCATCTTGACTCTGGTCGTCCGAGTAGGTCTTCGACTCATCATAAATGGAGTTCTGAGCTTGATTTTCATCTTCATGACTACCATGGTCTCTAGAGTCATTAGCAGAGCTTTCTGACAGACTTGCATCCTCGTCATCCGGCGGATGATCTTGATAATCGAATTCCAGATGGGGCCGAAGATTTGCTGTTTCCTGAATATCAAGAAACAATTAAATGATATTTCATCACAGAGTTATAGGAAATTTATTTGATAATTTGTGGTTAGTATAAGAGATCCTAAAGTTGATTCAGCGATGAGATAAATTTTACGAGCAAAAGGCGGACGACCATGCTGGTACACAACTATTTTAACAAAACCTAGAGTTTCATATGGAGCACGAGTATGTGTATGTTCATTGCCTTCACTGCATGAAAGCACATACAATCAAAGTCTAAACGACAATGAATGAAAGAGTGCCAAATGCCATACTGTTATAGTGTGACAACCAAAAAACTTGAACCCATTAGGGCCAATGCATAGATTTTTTGAGCGAGAATACGTAGCGATATACATGGCGTTAGAGAAAATAAGAAGTTCAAAATTTGACTCCTAGAAGAAAGTGGCAGGCTAAACACTTGTCTTGATGAAACGTAGCAAAAAAATGTTTTTCCAGATATGTGTTTGATGTATTTGAACCAAGGAAATTTGAAAACAAAATTACCCACAAATAATTTATTTATACATTTATTTTACAGTAATGATTCAGTTTCCACCACTCACACTGATGCCCTTGTGATGTCTTTGACTTAAAAACTGCTGTATATTGTGGAAAGGCCGGGAATTTCAGAAATATCACCAGAAGCCGCTGCATGTTTTGCCACGAAATAGTCCTCCGATTCCACAGGTGTTGAATAAATAAAATAAGGTTTTTCACGTGTCCCTTCAATGTCCGGCAGTCCTTTAATTAAGTCGTAGATACCACAAGCACATCGATGTGGGTGATGAAAACTTTGAACAATTTCTGTTAAGTAAATGTACAAATAAATTATTTGTGGGGAATTTTGTTTTCAAATTTTCTACTTGCAAATTATAAACAGCTACTATCTCACACAATTTTTTTCACAAAGTTTCATACAGGCGAAAGTGCACAGTTTGCCACTTTCTGGTAGGCATGGAATTTTTTATCTCTTTTTTCTTCAATATCCTATACATTTACAATTAAATTTAATGCCACTTTCTTATCTACATGTATATTAGAGTCCTGCTTAGGTCCAGAATGCTTTGTGACCCTGAAAATATAAACAGAAAAAAATTACTTTTCTAGCGCGCAAGTTGATTTGAAGAACTTACCGTTGCGGCTGGAGTGATTTGTTCGTCGACGCACACTTTCAGTGAAAGGGATCCCAAGGCAATTTTTCTACTCTTATTCACAGCTCCTTCTGATGAAGCACCATTTTCATTCTGTTGAGCAAATGTACTTGTATACAAAAACGTTGAAAAAACATCAATGCACTGATGCGTATATCCACATATTTTCAAATCAAGCTTCGAAATCTCAGCGTCATTCACCCTTTAACGACTCCGATTCTCCAAACAGATAAAATTACATGCCGACAAATATCTCCACTGTGAATTTAAAAATGAAAGATTTTGGTTTCACTAATTTGGTTACTCTATTAATTTTCTCTCTAATCAGAACTAGCTTATTCGATTGATGAACACAAATTTGACGAAAACTCGAAAATTTGTACTTCTACATAATAGTGCTTTGGTTACATTAGGTTAGGTTAGATGATCACGTGTACCATATGACCCACTCCGGAGGCAAATTTTAAGATTTTTGGGTTACCATGATAATAGAACTCTTACAAACCGCTTTGTCAATACTGTTCCAGTCTATTCTTTGTCAGGTCCTTCGTAATAAACCAAAGCCTTCCAAACCCCACTGATCAATAAAATCTACCGCAGAGAATCGCGCCTTCAAGCCGAATGTCCTACAGGTCAATAAACAAATTAAAAAGAATCTTAAAATAAAATACATAAAAGATACCCTCGACACAGCTACAATAACTAAAAATTAAACTAACAAGTATCAGCGTGATTTGCTGTTTTTATTATGGCACTGCATTCTTGCTCAGTTTTTGAAAAACGATTTACCTCCTCGCAAGTCACGAGTGACACAACTTTTCGAAACGTAAGATCTTTCCATCCTTCCTAGCAGCTGGAACTTGTACATTACAATTGTGAACTCATATCACACTACTAATATACATTTTAGAAGAACTACATTATACCAATCCATACAAGTTCTGACGTTCTACAACTGTAACTCAAATTATAGAATTCATAAAAGGTTCAATGTATTTTTACAATTATACAGCCTATCATAATAATGTATAAGAGGATCAAGGGGGCTATGGTCCACCATTGAAGGGATTTTCAAATATTAGGAGGTATGTACGAAAAACCTCACAATGACATAATTTAGAACTTTTAGTGTCAAGTATCGTTTAATGCATAACGATTGTGAATTAAGAATCCCAAATAGAAGTTCCAACAAGATTCTAACATTTGAAGGTTTTAGTCTTGCTGAGCACAAACCAGATCTGTACCACGCCTTCAAGGTGATCCGATTTTGGGCTGAACAATTTTTCTCCGTCAATCGGTATAATATCAGGATCTGAGTCACCAAATAAAGCAGAAGGTGTAACTTTAGTAACCGAAAGAGTACTTACTTATTGTTCCATTGCTCCTCCAAAGGAAATCTCAAAAGGCTTGTGCCTAGAAAAATATCAATACCCAAAATTAAGTCTCGACACTGGTTAGGTAACAAGAACCATTTCAAATTTCTGTACAATCTAGCCTTCATGTAGAAATTGAAATATGAAACACCACCTACCACACTTACCTTGCTAGTATTAACACTGACTACTTGCACACGAGACCTGTAATAGCTCTAATTATTTTCATAAACTGAATTAGAATTAATGGAGTCTTCACTGGATCTATTATCTACCAAAGCCTTAAAGGGTAACTTGTCTAACTTAAATGCAACAGTAGTGGAATTCACAAAACTTACAGCAACAACAGCAACAGATTTTCGGGGGGATTTCTTGCGGCACATTTTGGCCAAGTGTCCTTTGACGTTGCAGTTTGGACAAATGGTCTCACTTGCTGGACATAGGGCAAGCGATTGGTGCATTTTTTCTCCACAGTAGAAGCATTTCTTCAGCTTTACAGTACTCAAGATTTCAAGTTTAACATCTTCAGAATTTTCAGAATTATCTTCTTCTGCAGCAGGGAGTTTATTTCCAGTAGCATTAAAACTGAGCCTTTTGGCAGCTTTCACAGGAACACTTATCTGTGATGCCTTGTGCATATCTTGTGCTTGCTCCAAGGTACGAGCTTGATCATACGCCCCTTGGAGTGTCAAAGTATTGTTTTCAAATAGTCTTTGGCGAATGAAGTCATGGTTCATACCCCTGATAAAAGCATCACGGATATAGTCATCTCGGCTTTTGGCAGCATCAACAGACTGGAAGTTGCACTTTCTGCTGAGCTCTTTCAGAGAGTTCATGAACTGGTCTACAGTCTCCCCTTCTTTCTGAGTGCATGTTAATAACTTATACCTGGCAAAAACTTCCCTGGATGGCTTTTCGTACCGGTCCTTCAATGTCTGCAGGGCTGAATCAAATGTGGTACACTCGCTGATATATTCGTAGACTGAGGTTGATATATTATTAACCAACAATCCCAGTTTGGCATGATCATCAACACTATCAAAAGGTAAAACACTTAGATAGTGGTTGAATGATTTCAACCAATGAGCCCACAATTTAGTAGAGTTAACAGCAGATGGCTCCACATCAAAAGTTTTAGGCTTGAAAAATTTATCCATTTCTTCAAAAAATTCAGTTAATTAAATTATAAACAAGAACGGCTCTTGAGTTAAGGCTTTCATTAACTGAAAAACTACATGGAGTTTATACATCCTGAAAAGAAATACATTACATCCATGAATGAACAATAAGGGAAGGTATCAATAATATTAGCACTAGTAGTAACAGAAATAAATAATAATAGCAATGAATAAAACCAAAGAAATATCAATAATATCTCCAACATAGAACTTAAAGAGCAGGCACACCAAGCATCAGTGCAATGAGCAAGTGATGAAATAGTGCTGTGTTTCTGTCACTGATGACTATACCACTGATCTTCCAAGTTTAGGTGAAATGTTGAATCATTCTTCAAGTCTATTAGAACAAGTGATATGCCAATTCCAAATTTTAGTTTTTGCCATTGCAGATTCTTTATTACTTAGAATATTCATTGGCTAGCTTTTCTATGCATATTCTCTCTGCCTTGCACTTTCTCCATGTTATGTTAAATTTGGTAAGGTTAGATTGGTTAAGTTAATATGACATTACATAATCTGCATACATGGGAGTAATGACTGACTTGTGAAAATATGTCCCTAACTTCTACAGAGTTAACATGGAGATGGTCATGGCCATCTACTGCCTTAAGCTTCAGATGCAGAAATTCCAGCAGTTGCTGATGGGTTGCCAGAAGGCTGGGGCAAAACAAATGGCTCTCTTTGTTACTTTGGTGTACTATGATTCTATGAAAGACATAAAATGACATGCTCTTCCTTGAGAGAATCAAGACACCCTAACCAAATCAATGCAAAAGGCACCAAAACAAGCCCTGCAATGAAACTCTAATGTTTCTGAGGAAAATGCAGGATTGGCCTTCTTCAACTTAAAAATTAATGTAGAGGAGAAGCAGCAGATGGTCAAAGCATGGAACAAGCCCACCTCAAAAAAAGGAACTCAATCAACTGGAGGGTATAAAGATGGTGTCTGCCTCCATCTTGTCTTCACTTTGAAGACACAGTCCTTTCTCTAGAAACCCTATGCAGAAGAAGGTTTTCTNTGGCATTGGGGAAGAAAGACAACCAATTCAATGCTCAGAAACGGGCCCTCGCCCTCTAAGAGGCCAATGGTGCAATGGAGCACAACCCTAATCCAGCACTCCTTCAGGTCCACAAAGTAAGCTGCACAAGAGAAGTCCCTCCTACAGTTAGTCCATCACCATCAGAAACTTGTCAGCAAGAATGACTTCCAAAACAAGATTTTCTGAATTAAAGCAAGAGAACTGTTTGATTTTATTTTAAGATTCTTTTTATAAATATGAGATGTCTTTAGTTTTTCATTGGTTCTTGAAGATTATTAGAACAATGGTCAATTTGCTTTGACCCCCAAATATACTTAAAATTTCATCTAATTTGGGAAAAACTCTTCTCATACTTGTGTGAACAGAAGCAAAACACAAGTAAGTGATCAAAATGTGTTCCTTTTTTACCCTTACAATCTGAAGATACCCTAGCCTAAACTGTATCCTGAAGATTTTAGAGCCAAAAATATATGAAATTTCTTGAACCTAAAATTTAGGCAATAAAGTTTAGCATTTTTATTATATACTAGACAACACGTGACCCGTTGGGTCAAATAAAATTGATCAAAATCAAACCGTATCCAGAAATATATCCTTTGCAGTAAGTCAGTATCCACAATACAGGATTAAACAAGGAGTACAAATTTCTAATATCTCAGAGCCGACAGACAAACGTGTGCACGGTTTCAAGCAAGCAAGACAACCAGAGTTTTGGTATTATATTAGACAACATGTGACCTGTTGGGTCAAATAAAATTTATCAAATCAAACCGTATCCAGAAATATATCCTATGCAGTTAAATCGGTATCCATAATACAGGATTAAAGAGTATAAATTTTGAATATCTCACATCCGACAGACAAACTTGTGCACAATTTCAAGCAAACAAGCAAGCAAACAAGTAAGGCAACCAGAGTTTTAGTATTATATAGATAGATAGGTAGATTGGACCTAGTAAACATTTAATTGTCTCACTAAATCATTAAAAAAATCAAAAATAATCTATATTTTTCAATTTCCTTAAAATTGGTCCTGCTATAGTGTGAGGAGAAAAATCTAACCAAGGCAAAGCTCACAGATTTTAAATATTGTATGAAGATGTATAAGAGTTAGTTGTAGAACTCCACTATCAGCCATTATTTTCAGCTAAAAAAAAAGGCAACCATTGCCTCAAGCCAGAGCAACATGGAAGATTTAATAAAACGGGTCTAATATAAATTTCTGTCCATTATATAAGCTTTTTAGTTTAAAAAACAACTAAAATGTTTATTTTTGTTCACAAAAACATATTTACAGGTATTTGCTTAACATGTACAAGCATCAGATGAAGTTGTAATCTGTATCATTTGCTAACCTTCAACACTGAGCCTTAGAAGAGATGAAATAATTTAGCAATTTTATCAATAGTAGCCTTTCTATTTACATACACACTCATGTAAATTCTTTCCCACTTTGATCAATCAGGAAGTGAAATGCAAACTGGGTGTAAAATGTTTTAGATTCAGATGAAATCACATTTCAACTGAGATATTGGCATGTTTGAACCAAATAGCCACATTTAAATAGCAAATAAAACTCATACACCTTGTTTATTTCTATTAACAACGTATCATAATTTCTGCCAAGCAGAGAACAAAATTTTAACATCACACTCTGATCTTTTATATAGGAAATTTTAAAAACTTGAGAGATAAAAAAAATCATTTATAAATTCAAAGTAGCGATTGATTTCATTCATTGCTTTGACTACCTGCTGAGCTAAAGAGAATTCTTCTTCTTAAATCATATTTTTAAAATATTTTTTTTTGACAAATGTCACAAGCTGTCCAAATGCTGATGTTACTTAGAAGGTTATTATTTCGATAATTACAAACTAGTTTGTAACTAGAATTTTTTATATATCATTTCAGGGTTTAAAAAAAAAACTATATAACAATAAAGTAAAAACTACAAATGAACAAGCTATTTGTTAATATTAACTTCAAGGTGGCACTGTGTACAGCATGTTTCATAAATTATACAGTTTTAGCATTAGTATCATCAAAAAGGACTTTTTTTGAGCTGCATAAAATTTTTTAAAAAGATTTCACACCACAGAAAAAGTATTTGGAAAGATATTGGAAGCTTTTACATTCAACAACCAAGTAATTGCTTACAAAGTCTATGGAAATTGGGGCCAAATTTTCTAGAGCTCTACCAATCAGAACTCAACTTTATTCCAGGATATCAAAACAAACGTATCCTAATCAACCTGAATTTAACAGGTAGAAAGTACAAGAATGGAGGATGCATTCTCAATATAAACTTATTTTTAACTACATTGTCATTTTTCAAACTTTTTGAAAATATATTTAAACAACTCAAAAGAAAAATCCTATCCACTGGTACTTAAATAAAAGATGTAAAAAATAGAATGCCCTATATAGTAAACCAACACCAGGTAAATATTATCCAAGATATAAACAATAACCTATGAAAATTGCCGTCAGTAGTCCCTGTGACAGTATGTTGTTCTTTTGTATATACTCAACTATTATGTCTAAAATCCTTTCATGCACAAAACCTCTGTACCTTTATATACTTTTCATACCCTTCATAAGCAACAGGTTCCCTAATCAACTAATAATGGCAACATTCATTTTCTTATGAGCACATTCAACCTCTTTTACAATGGTATTAACTATATCCCCTCTCCCACTTCTAATCAAACTATTGCTACCTTATCACTTCCCAATAACATTACCATCCCTTTATTCATACTACATATTAATCATTTTTACAGCCTGTTTACAGATCATGTTTTTTCATCTAACAAACTTGTGCATTCACATTTTCCAGACAAGACACATGTCTAATCACATTCTTCATCATGCAATTTATATGTATTTGTATCTCTAGTTTCCTATTCTCTTGCACACCTTTTTCTCTGTGTCTCACTTTTTAAGGCACTTGCTTTACATCCTTCACATTCTTCCTCCTACCTTTCTGACACTCTTCAACTTATTAACCAAAACAACAGAATCCCAGCTAGCAGTCTTGTATTCTTCTCTTCCACCAACTTTTTTCCTCACTCAAGCACCTCCAGCATCAACAACTGAACTCTTTAATCTCATTCTTCTCAGCAGGGCCCTAGCAAAACTTCATCTCTACCCCATTCCACAAGTCATACACAGAATCTTTCCACAACTTCGTTCACTTTCTTTTAACTTGTCATTCTGCTTGAATAAAACAATGTAAAATCAAAATACAAACCTTTCTTAATGGAACGCACTCATTCCTCTCAAAAACTTACACGACATTGTCTAACCTAAAAGCAAAGCCCGCCAAATCAAATCTCAGAACACAATTACAAACAACATAAATATAATTAAACCTCTACGAAATCGGGAACCAGAATACTGCCTTTTCTTCTAGAGTCGGTTTTATGATGGCTCCGAATTTAATTGGTCCATGCGTCTCAAGTCCTTATTGTTTTCTCATTGATATGGGGAGTTCTCGGCAAACAGCCTTTGAAGAAACGGATACCTCCACAAAACTACGCTGTTGCCAATGTAACTGACGCACAGTTCCCACAGTTACTCAATATTGATGTGGACATTAAAAAATCATAACACTCTGCCATACTAATGCCATGATTTAAAGCTGATTCTGTTAAATTAATACAGTAAAGATTATTTTCAGCAAGATTTCAGCACATACGATCTCTTTCATCATTCGTGAGTGTGATCATCTAAAAAATTACATTTTCTGCCTATGCGATCAATGGGGACCCGAATCTGGAACATTGTTCATTTTATAATATTCTGCGACTATAACTCTAACTTTTAAATTGCATTTAGAATTTGAGCTTATTATAGAGGTAAAGATATGATTTGATTTCTCATCGTGTATTCAGAAACACCACAACGCTTCTAGATACCGACATGCTAGACATCGCTCTAAAATATCCCAAATTCAGGGAAATCATTTAAAATATCTGCAATATATTGAGAATATTTCTAGAAATCTTAACATTCGTAAAATATCTTTGACAACATCCCGGCTTCCGCGCCCACTCGTGGCTACGCAAGCCTGGAGGCAGTTTTGTTTCTTAAAGCAGTGCAGTTTACAACACGTGCTGGCAGCGTATGTGCATATAGGTATCGTGAGTACCCCTAAACCTAATTCTCTAGATATTCTACTTCACCTATTCTCAACTATGCTTGACTTATTCCACCTAGATTCCGTATTTCTTTTTCTATGTGTATTGATCTTCTACGTAGGGTTTGTAGCATGCACATTGCATCGTTGAACGAGAATTA
>VOMN01124824.1:0-13902 GCA_014899125.1 Orchestia grillus
AATAAACTACAGTCATTAAACCTTGTATTTCAAATTCGTATTAACTACGCTAAATAATAAAATACCGCTAGTATACATCAACACGCCGCACATATTCCAGGAGCAGTGTCGTTAGTTTACATTCTGCACTCGCCCGATTCCATAGTCTAAAGACGCTTAAAAATAGTTTGCGTTTTTTCCGCCTTTTGGTGAGTTCGTGATTGACGAACAGTTCGATAATGTAGACGTGGCTTTAGGACTGCGAAGAACAACTGTTCGGAAGGTGAAAGACGATGAACTAATCATTCAGCGGGAACAGTTACACAGATAATATTCTGAATACTCGTGACAGGTGTTTTCTGAAGAGATTGGTGTAAGCTAAGCGGCAAAAAAAATTCTGCAGTTGACTGGCATGTTCAGTAAAGGTTTTAACAAAATTTCTGCTCGCACACGTGCCAAGAACGGAATAACGGAAGAAAATGCATCGCCACCAGGAAACCATTGGTCAGTGAAGGAAATCTAACGAAATAGCTCTCATTTGCAAAAGACTACTTAGACTGCATGTAGGGCAATAGAAACTAGTCCCATGCTCAGATGAATCTAGGTTCACCTTGTTTTAGAAAAATGGAAAAATGGAGTTAGATGGGAAGTCGGTGAAGATTTTGTTCCTTCATACATCGCTCCGGCAGTACAAGCTTCCGAAGGCAATGTAATGAAATGAGGGTGCTTCACATGGCCTGTTTTATGTTCGGCAACCTTACACAGCAACAAAATAAAATCTCGGGAAAAATTCAGCATGGTTGGTGACCAAGTACACTCGTCTATCTTTTCAATTTTCGTGATTATCCCGGTATTTTTTCAAGACAATGCTCACATCCACCGGGTCTCGTGTAGTGAAAATCGATTTAGAGATCGCCAGCGGACGATATCTCGCATGGAATGCCCTCCAGTCCTCAGATTTAAATCCTGCCGAAAATTTGGGACCACCTGAAACTGAGTACCGGAAACTGTTTTATAAAACTATTCATTCACTGCTGGAAGATCTTTCTCAAATATTGCTCGTACTCTAGGCAAATATTTTATATTGTTAGCAAAATTTTGTAGAATAGATGCCCTACAGAATGAAAGCTGTAATCGATGCGAGAGGTGTTCCAATAAACTATCAAGCTCGATTGTTTTCTTTGCATCAACATTTCTCCAAGGTGTGACAAACACTCGAGGCAGGAAGCATTTATTTCAACATGTCACTGCTTGAAGTATATGGAGAAATAAACTGAAAATCGCCATCTGTGACATTCTTTTCATCAGCTAAATTACATATCAAGAGATAACACTGCGTATCATTGAAAATTTCCGTGTCCTCACCCGTTTCGAATTTAGCAAATTGTAGGGCACCAAAGCTAGATAAATCACTATACTGTCGAATTCAGTCGGGAAAATAACATATTTGAATACGTCACATGAGCACCAGGTCAATGTTAAAATCTAGGCAATTTGCTTAAAAGAACCAAGTATGAGGAATTATCTATGAGCAGCGAATTTAACGTTTTCTTAGCGTATAATTCAAAAAGTCGCTTCTCAGTATGTAGAAAGTATTGCGAAAATTTGCATTTCCATGTTCGTATATAGCATTTTACTGTGTCCCAAAAAATGTACGCATCGAGAACCCATTACTCTAATACATTTTTTCTTCGCCTCACCACTACGTTACCCTAAATAAAGACGGCCCTATGACCAAATTTAAAAAAACGTCATAGAAATAAAATAACAAATTTGAATCAAACAAAACATTAAGAATTGGCAGTCAAAGTTGCGATACCGCACATTTTTTCTGTACACCCTGCAAATGGTAGTGCATTCACTGCGATAGCCTATAGCCACAATTGGACGTTTTGGCGAGCATGCTCGCATCCCATATTACCTCGCACTTTGCTGCTAGCAAAATAGTTTCCGTAGCATTCGTCCCTGAAAGAGACGTTCCAATGTGGCTTCGCAAAATCTTTGAGCAGCATTGAAGTTTCATAAAATTGCTATTAAATTTTTGCTCCCTGACATTACAGAAATTTTTATACATGGTCGGCTCTATGCTCTAAGAAGAAATGATATAAGATTGTCAGATTTTACGTTGTCTTTATTTTTGTAGGCATAGGCGCAAAACTTCCGGCCTCTAAAATTGATCAACTTTATCTCACAAGAGCGAACTGGTGATTATTCGTACGAACAAATTTCAATGATTCTACTTGAAGACTCTGCTCCGTAAACATCTGCGTGATCTTCCTGACCTCTTCTTCACTCGTGGTAACCGAGAGTCTTTTCAGCTGCTTTGGTTGAGTCTTACATATAAGTGCTATCATCATCAGGCTTATCTCAGATGAATCTATGTGTATTACTTGAAGTTTCTCAAGTATATCCATTAAATTACAAAGTATCCCTTGTTCAACCGATGATATATCGCGAAGACACAGTGACTCTAGATTCAGAAATGTGCAAATCCCGTCTAAAAAAACGAGCCGATGGGAAAAAAATTGAAAATTTGTTTCTATCCTTTGTTGTGAAGTCGAGCTTTGAAAGCCTGTTATCTCAAGATGTCGTATTTTTGGACACTGTTGACCGACATAGGACAAAGACTCGCCAGTACTTAAAGTTGGGCCCACAAGTGTGAGGTGTGTGAGATCGTGACAGAGGGATACTACGTTTCCTAAAAACTTTGATGTTATTCCGACACACTTCAACTTCCTGATTACAGAGCTCTTCTCTCGGATAGCTTTTGAGTACTCTTCCAATTGGTTGTCATGAAACTGCTCTATGTGAATGTTTCTCCAGAGCATCATGTTGTTCCCTATCCTTTTGAAGTTCTTGCACGTCTTCTGGATGTTGAAAAGATCTGTTGTGGATAACCAAGAGAAGATCTCAAGAAGAACGTCGTCCGGCAAGTGCTGAGGGAAATTGCTTGCGATAGTATTAGGTTCAACAGACCCTTCAGGAGGGACGCAGAGATTGAGTGAACTGGGATGCATCTGGAACAAGAAAAACTGTTATTGAAAACAGGAAATTATGAAAGAAAGATACGACCGTCCTTTTGTTTTGAGCAAAACTCGGTGCAAAGGTTTTTCATCATCGTTTTTCTTCATCAAAATTATAATACCAAATTAGGTGGGCAAGACGCATGGAAACTTCAGCTGTTACATTTAATATAATAGCAGATCACTCAAAATTATCTTCATTGTGAAGATTTTGTTTTTCTACAACTCTTTCAAGTTCATTAGGTGTTAAACCTCTCACTTGTTATTCATATATACTAAAACAATCTATAAAAACTAAGCGTTCCAATGTTCCTATATCATCAGGCTGAAACATTGCGGAAAAAATTGTAGTCATATTCAATAAAATGCAAGAAGTACTGCAGCTAAATTCGAGGCCAGTCATAAAATTGTATGATTATTACACACAAGTTGATATGTACTGTACAATGGGTCCCAGTGAAAAATTGCGCCCGCCGTCGCCGGTGATCAAGGCAGTAACGCCCGCAACAGGGCAAATTGCGGCAGCAATTCAAGGGTAGGCCGAGGGTTCCGTGTGGCCGAGCAAGACCTTGTAAATACATGGCAAGCATTATACACCAGCCTCCATTGTTTATACAGAACCGCACGGCGCTTTGCAGTCCCGCCAGGCCCGCGTGGTCACAACTTGCGTAAGGCCAGAACAAGAGTTCTAAGTGCAAGCCCTCATGTTAGGGCCTGGCGGCGCAGAGGCTGAGCAAATGATGCCGGCCCCAAATTGGATATTTCTACTTTACCGCTGCGCCGTTTCAGGCCTGAGACCACCGGGGTAGTCACCCGCAGACGGCTCCAAAGCCAAGCCTCGTTTTTGATTGGGATGTTAGCAGCACTACTTCCACAAACAAAGTGAGGGACTACGGCAATGGTTCCAATAATCTACGGTACTGTTCTACTCAACAATTTTAACGCAAAAAAGTCGAACATGTCCTCATGACTCAATCTCAACCAACACGTCTGGATATGGCAATTCACCTTTCATGCAATTTCACTCGTAAATCTCAAAACCAAACTTCCCATCATTAAATTTCCTGAGATCTCCAACCGATCAGCGCAATCTAATTCGACAAAATATCAACAAATCGGTAATAAAACGCGGCTTAACTGACATTGGTTTCAAAACCACGTTTTCTGTATAACAGATCTAAATGTGAGCAAACGTAAGCTGAACGGGGAACTCGTTGCCACACCATCTACTAGGCGTAACAAACTACTCTCAATACGTCGAACAGCTTCAGTCGTACAAATTACCAGAAGTTGCTTCAACAAGTGACGAGGAATTAAGCTAGGTAGAGAAAGATCGACATTGTTATAGACACAAACCAAAATTGTTTGAATTGCAGTAGCAATGGGAACATCAGTTAACAATGGTTCAAAATCTAATGAAGCTATTAACGTCTTCGATTTTTTGTCACACGCACTGTATAAATTCATCAGTTGACTTGAGAACATAATTTCGGAAAGTAAGGCCGTATCGATTTATGCGAGGTATTGAGAACAAAATGCATGACTGCCCAAATTTGAGATATTATTGGTCTTGAGAAAGATCATTCAGATATTTATGAATCTTCTCGTTGTCATAGTCAGGGACGGCAATCACAGTTGAAATGAGTTCATTTAACTTCAACGTGTCTGTAGTGTCAGGAATTAACCTTTCAAATTGGGTATCATCAGCGAGTAAATGATCCAATTTTCACTTAAAATCGTCGAATGTGGGAAAAACGTATTTGTTGCATGTACGTATTTTCCAACAACAACATCCGTATTAGATCGAATATTCCATATGGCCAGCCGTTGAATTTGAACAAGTCTAGCGCTGTCACGCGTACTTCTATTTCGGCTGCTGCCTGCGATCAGCGCGGCTCTTAGATTAGGTTCCACAACAACCGCTCCATCCCGTCTAAGTTCAAAGATATTCCGATGAAATGATTTGAACTACAACTGCTCTTCAACAGGATCAATATAATTTCGTGTACGGTAATTTATTTTCCGTTGCCTGTGAGCGTCAGATAAATTTAAAAATTTACCATGCGTCTCAGGTAAAATTAAATTGCCATTGTAAAGTTTGTTCAGTTTCCTGGAAACAAATATATGTTTCCCGTTTCACAACTTCTAGTAAAATGTAATGGTTCGTGTAAATTGACTTGCACAAGCTGGGGTTAGAAACACGTGATTTTTACCGCCAAGGAAAATTTCATTTACTCTTCTAGGATGTTTTCCATTTCCGTTTTTCGCAGTAACAAGTTCCTTCTGAAGTCACGGGTCATCACCGACTATCGGACATCAGCATATAGTCTTACATGGGAAGTCGGGAAAAAGCCTTCTTGTCGACACATTCCATTATAAAACTTTCTAACATTCATTAAATACTAATTTTTTAATCCATGTGTTCAGATAGCAAAATCAGGACTAGCTATAAAAAATTATTGAATAATCAATGTTCTTTTTTGACTGGACACGTGCAGTCCTCACACGGCTACTGAGCTGATCATGTAGAAACGCTTAATTTTACGTCACCTGTGAGCAAAACAGTTGGTTTCAAAATATTCGAAACTAAGAAATCAACACCCCCCAAACTGACACCAATGATTACTTGCAGACCCCAACGTAAATACAAGTTAAGCTCAAGATTTGTTTGACAAAAGGGCCAAACTAAAAAAGAACAGTAACTACGTATGATGTGCAGTGTCAACATTTAGTGCAAAGAAAAAATACCATAATTTTTTGAGCGAGCAATAAGAAGTGAACTTCCCCAAAACCTTGTTGAGACTTGTTGTGAAAAACATCCCTACAGGCACACTTCTTTACTGAGGCAAGTTGGTTGGAGCGACCGTGTCTCTTACCGTGTCCGTAAAATAATTTACCGTGTCTCTTCAATCCCGAAGTAATCTTCCGGTACTTGTGACGTTTACAAGACTCGATTCTTCAAAAATTCCCGCGAATGAGCCGTCTGTCTCTCTTCACATATTCGTTTACTTCCAACGTTGTATAATTCACATTTTCCAATTGGAAAATACCGACCTGTCTGTGTTTACATTGGAGTATGTTTTAAAAGTAATTAATATTGTGTAAGTGAGAAAGGAAGAAGAAACATGAAACTGCAAATTTTTTCATCTCAATGGTGCAACGCAATCTTTTTGAGGAAAATCAACTAATGACTTGGGAAAATAATTAGAAATATTGCATGAATGGGACTTATTTGGGAGCATGATTTACACTGTGTTTCAAGAACTGCCTAACTGCTAATTAGTGCTACGCCGAAGTATATATGTACACGGAGTGTAAAAATAGGGTCTCCACACTACGATTTCTCTTTCAGTATTTGGTAAGTATCGTGCAATTGAACATGGTATTTTGTGCTGTATTGCTATGTGATAAATAAATACATTCATGATGTCTGTCATAAGATTTGTACATAAGTAATTCAATAATTAATACACATTTACATAGATCAAGCTGGTGACACTCTTACGGGATATCTTGTACTTCGAAATGGAATCATGCTGACAAAAATGAGCAAAATTGTGCACCCAGATCCATTCCCCATTGTCCTAAAATGAATATACTTAGGATGCACAAGTTTAAGCAACTAGTGTAAATTTGTTCGATTACTTCCATTAAAATAAATACCCCGATGCATCCATGGAACACCCGAGGTACACGTAGAGTTATCCGACATGTAAGAATAACATACGGCTATGATCACATAATGAGATTACTATTTGATGCCGCATTTAACCTACGAAATGCTAATTCTATTCACGTTACCGTATAACTGTAATTTTGTTTTTTTATTCATTCCTCACCTAAACGTAGCACTGGCATCGAGTCCGACTCAAATTGACTGTCCATGCAAAACCTCAAGTTTATAACAGGTGACAAATTCAATATATTTGGGCACCAGATTCAAAACGAAGGAGTTGTCTCCTAGGTATTTACGATTAGCATTTATAATTTTATTTTCAGTCGTATCGATTGATTCAAATTCAACTTGAAAAGAAAAACAAATGTTTAATTCATTTGACAATTGAAAGAACGTTTCACGAGGAAGAATTACTCACTGAATCACGCAGCAATTACTGCGGTATTGCTGCGAAAATAGCCGCCTCAGCGATGATATCCGGGCTTGGGCGGTTAAAATTATAGACGCCACATTAAAAACTTATGTTCTTTATGAATGAAGTGAAATTATGAATACGAATATTGAATGTTGAAGAAATGATACAAGCGAGTGCATAATTCGTTTGTATCGGTTATATAAAATTATTCCCTTCCAAATGCACACTAGTAGCAGCTCGTTCTGCCACGAGATGTAGCACATCTTAACAATAAAATAACGGATTTATTGGCCATGTTTGTTACCAGAGTAATCGATGCGGAATTACGTGTTAAAGCAAATAAACTCATTTATAATAGGTATACTGCACCATTCTTAAAAAGTAATTATGCACCTAGAGTGAACACATTTATGCGATCATTTATCTAATGAATTTTCTCGAAAAGTTCAGCGGAATTTGAATTTTCGTGAATCATATTTCAGGGAAATACAACGCTCTACTGTTCATGATGTGTAGTCCACATGGATCACACCATAATGTATTGAATTGTTATTCGGCTTATTAGCTTCACGACAATAAACTGTCACTTTCATAGATTGTTATTAATTTGCTTAGACATGAGAGGGGTCTTGGAGAAAGCATTCGATTAGTTCTCAGACGGATTCATGCGAGCTGTCTTTCATTTTCATGTGCAGAAAATTTTTTAAGCTTATCTTGACACATGGGGGAGGAGTTGACAGACGGAACTAATATACCACACGCGTAAAATTCGAAATAAAATATAATGTTATACGAAAGTAAATATATTAGTGATATCGAATAACGGGAAGACACTTCACATCTGACAGAGTACATCGATAGTTTTTTTTTAAATAATACGTTATAATAGATACGATACGTGTGAAATAAAAAGTCATGCGCGATAGAACGATATTGTATCGAAGATGTGTATTTAATAAAGAGATGGATGCAAAAAATTAACAGGCCCTAAGCTCACCAGTAGCTCTCCCTTCTTTTACCCGTTTACTAACTATTCTTATCTAGCTCATATTTTCCAGCACTACACGCTCACTTTTATACTCTATTAATAGTTGGTTTAAAGCTTCCTAGGCAAACCAAAGGCGATCTCAAAAGAGAAAAAGTGAAACAATTTAGTATGGACGTCAGAAAACGTGGAATCTATGCACAGGTGTTTCCCCACAAGATTCCCTCCGCACAGAAATTGCAAATTCGGAAAGAAGAGGAAAAAGTATAAAAGTGAAGGCATGAATGTGGAAAAAAGTAAGGTGTATACGAAATATACGGGTTCCGACGAGCTAGCTATCATGGCAGCACTGGTTAGCGTGATAGCCTCGCAGCTAGAAAGTTAGCGTTCAACTCCCGGCTCAGGTTCGGATTTTCTTGTAACCTGGGAGTAATTCCTTTAGAAAAGGAACGTTAAACCACCCATTTCTCTCTTCCCTCACGCGTTAGTTTTCGTAAGGTATTAAAAGCCCAACATTATAACGTGTTGGGATTTAAATAAAGGTACTATAGGTGAGGTAACCTAACAGTGTCTCCCTAAAAACGCTAGACTCCATAGCATATGATAAACCAAACAAACCTAACCCTATTGCCTGCGGTCTATCGTATGGCCCCTGGAGTGAGTTCAGTTTGAAATTTCTGAATTAACTCGAGCCAATTAACATCACTTGGAAAGTTGTCTGGTATCATTCAACCAACCAGTCATTTTGTCGATATTTGTATTCGCCCTTGTTTAGTAATACAACACCGGTGCCTTCACCAGGATTGGAACCAATCGAAGCTTGTCCTTTGAAAGCTTTTTAAAAATGCTGAATGAGTATTACAGTAAGCTGATGAATTCGTGATTAATAATGTGATAAAAATGCTATTCCTTTCAATGTAGTTCGTAGATAGCTCATGAAATTTACTGTTCTTCGATTCACATATCCATTTGCCAAATTAAGATAAACGCGTTCAAACTCCATATTATAGGGAAGGTAGTTTAGTTCAAACACTTCAAAATCAAACTTCAAACGAAAAGACATTACATAAGTCTTATTCAAGACAAGCAAACGAGAATTCAAATCTAAAATAACATTCATAGGATATATGAAATCACATTGTGTTCACCCAGGTTAGAAAATTCCCTAATGTGAGTTGAATTGGATACTTTCCTCAGATGCTCGAAAGCCTGTTCCCAACGCATGAATACTCTTACTTGTACCTAAGCTGTCCCACAGAGGGTGTCCAATTTAATACGGTGATATTTTCGTGTTTTCAAGCGAGACATATTTTTATCATTATGCTCTTTAATCAGATTAGTGGCATGTAGTTATTTCAACAGTTTAAATGCGAGAGTTTCCTGTAACGGCAAATGAAACAAGTGTTGGCTTACAGGCAAACCATTACGCAACAGTAGTTAATTGGTACACCATTGGCCATATACGTAGGTGCCGTTTTAAAACGTCCTGAGCTGAGCATGGGACGACAATGTCCGCCCCCACGTTCAGACAAGTCACACACCCTCTCCATAGTAAATTCGGGCAGCATGCCGACCTCTGGAATCACCCCATACATGAAGGAAATTCTCAAAAATTTAGGTTTATGCGACATTTTCGATCCCTGGCTGTCTCAAAGCATTTAATTTGCCTATCGAACCGTATAGCCATGATTATTCGGTTCTATTAAATTTTTTTGGTTAGGTGATTTTCTGCGTGTAGTATTATTTTCACCATGGTATTTTCTTCATCTTTTACCTATTTATCTCATTTTGCTTTTGAAAAATTAATCCATTATCAGGTATTTTTTAATTCCTAATGATAGGCCGAGTTCTGCAAGGAAGGATCGGGGAATAAAATTCATTCCAGAACTAGAACATTTTTCCTCCTGTGACCGTTTTTTTACTAATTTGAGGAAAATTCATATTAGAACTTTTTAAAAACGGTAGCACGTAGGTTGAACATTTATTCCATAATGAGGTAGAAAATCCTACGTCTTTCAGTTCCTTGCGTTCAACACTATTCAGTAGTTGAAATTTTGGCAGGGATTGCAAAATTATCACTTCGTGCATTGAAAGTAAGCCAAATCGAGGGAATTACACTAATGTTAAACGAAACGAAATTACACTAATGTTTGTGTAAAATTTGATATACAAAGGAAAGCTCACTGCACCAACATCTTATTAACCACATTGTTTCGAGATATTTCGGAAGAGTTAGCCCCTTTATAAATCTTATGGTAAACTAATACGTCAAGTTCACTATCCCTGCTTCAGCATGGGATGGAAGTTAGTGGAGAAAATTCGTGGGTAAGAACTTAACGCATTTCATGAGCATTCGGTCGCCGGTGTCCTAATGGAACAATTCGATCTGCTGATGCGCAATGGCTGGTTGCTGGCCAACACTCATTGTATAGGGGGCTCAAGGAAAACCCTCATGCATGAACTATTTAAATAAATTCGAGGAAAGAAAGAGCCAACATGAGGAAAGTACGCCTAAGTTCAAACCACGAAAGTGTCGCCAAATTCAAATGTTGGACTATTGAACATAACTTTGGAACAATTTAACTATAGAGCAGCCTAACGCCAGAAATGGTAAACAAATTAGCCGCCTCAAACACACCTACTTAAAAAATTTACAAGCAATGCTCGTAAATACTCTATTTTTAAGGTACACAACCGGCGCAAATCAAAAAATGCATTGGTGACAACGATGAAGTTGAGGCAATTTGCGATCTCAAGAGAGCGAATAGAAGAAACCATTTAGAACAGACTTTGGGGTTACGGGGAAACTATGCACTAGTCCTTTTCTTCTACAGGAATTCTAACGCTTAGAAAGAGCAAGTTAAGATGGAAGTGGAAGAGAAGATCAAGAACAATTAATGAAGAAAGCATGGAAATAGAATGCAGTAAAGTTGGCACAAAGGACAGAACCTAAAGCCTGTCAATAGCCGAGGTAACCTCGCAGTGGCCCTCTAAAGACGCCAGTCCCCATAGCATACGATAGACAAACCTAACTAACCTAATTCTCTTGCCTATATAGCCTATCCTGAGCCCCCTGAGAGGTCGTCTGTTTTGTCATGGTTACATTATACCTATTTTCAAAGACATTATTCGACTACAAACAGGAATTATGCGGTAACCAGTTATACAAACACTTCGTTCGTAGGGAGAAAGGCGAGCCTTATAACGATATTATAAGCGCACCAATTGGAGATAAGCAAACGCTTTGGACCTTGGACTGACAAAACCTCCAAACGCTTGTGGCCTCTTCATTCAAGTGAGAATGATTTCATGTTCAAATTAAGGAACCTTCCCCTATACTACACATACAGTCCGTGCATAAACCAAGGTTTGACAGCAGACAGACATTAAAATTGTAAAAATTCTTCAGAAGGGGCCAACTGACGGAAACTCCTGCACTCACATTCTCCAGGAAGCTTGCAGCCTTTTTCGTTGAAGGGGAACGAGAGATTAAACAGACCGACGGTCGTTGAACGACGTAGTTAAGATGATCCCACGAGTATTATTGCCAGAAGACTCAATATGACCAGCCTGGAATTTTCATCGAACCATTTATATACCTGTTCATCTGTTCCCTACTGTTTTACATTCTCATGAAATTGAAAAATACTTGAACAATAAAGACTATTTTAATCTTCTCGATGTTACTCTCCGTTTTTCATATTTTATAAACCTTTTACATCTAATTTAAAATGTCGGTATCAATAGAAAATATTTTGCTTGCATTGAGTCAAGAAAAAGACAAAGTACTTTATGTTCAAATTAAGCTCCATGGTGTAGTGGTTAGCGTGATGGCCTTACAGCCGAAAGGACCTGGGTTCGAGCCTCGGCTCATGCAAGGCTATTAACGTGACCTCAGAGTACTTCCCTTGAAAAAGGAAGGTTAAACCAAACATTCCTCACATCCCTCACAACACCAGTAGTTGTATGGCATTGAAAACCCAACGGTAAAACGTGTTGGAATTAATAAAGGTCCTATAAGCGCGAGAGCACAAAAATAAAATCAACAACGAGGTATTGATTTAAATTGTATAGTGCGAAGACGAAAATTAAACTGCTAAACTTTGTTCAGTTTCGTTAGAACTTTTTAGGTTACCTCAGCTTTAGTAAGGCCTTCAGAGCCGTCTATCCTTTGTGCACGCTCTACTTCTGTCCATTTCCATGCCTTCTTGACTGCGGAGTCTTCATCTATTTTTCCTATTCTTTCTTAACTTGCAGTTTCTATGGGCATAGGATCTTGTGGCGGAACACATCTTGTGCATAGATTCCCCGTTCTAATAAGCCCATGCATAACCTGTAACGGCAGCTGGACAGGTGGCCAGCGGTACATTCACTCGGTATATGTAGTCGACAGCGACGGTATGAATGCTACAACCACCCAAGCATCATCTGATGTCAATACCCATTAACAGGTTAATGGTCCCTTCTCTTTCGGTGGGAGATAGTCTGACTTACTAAAGCGTAGCTATCCAAAATACTACTACTAATACTCGATAGAACTTTTGGGCTAGGAGCAAAGGGGAGGGCAGAAACTACAGTTACGCCTAAAATGATTCATATCCCTGTGCTATTCTTGACTATATTTGAATAAATCTTTCAATAGGCTATTTTTCTTAGCAATGCTTCAACCAAAAGTTCCAAAGGGTATTTGGAAATAAAAAACAGAATGAGAGTTTTTGAAAGAATTTATTTCAAAGAAATAATGAACAAAAATAGCAAATGAGCCATATTCATATTTCTCCATACGCCTCTCAAAAGCCAGTGACGAAGCGTTATTTATGTTTAGTAACCGCCTCCAAACGGGTTCTGCCGTTTATTGCAAGGTTTTCATAGACAACACAAGTCTTGGACCCCTCATCTTTTGCAATTTCCTACAATTCAAGATTATTGGATTTCCTGACAATGAAATTTCTCTCAAAAATGCCCTATAATTTTTTTTATCGGATTGACATTAGGGCTTTGGTTTGGTCTCTGCAAAACATTACCTTCATTGAGTTCAACCATTTCGTAACCGATTTTGCATTACGCTAGGGGTCATTATTATGTTGAAAGACCATATCAGGACCCATATCTAAGGCTTTAGATGACTATTTCAACCTTCTACTGAGCGTTTTGCTATACTGGTCTTGTTTAATGATTCCTTTAAACTTCACTCATCGTCCAGTTTCATTGGCCTAAAAATATCTCCAAAATATGTGGCTCCAAATACCGCGTTTCCCAGTGGGACCAGTGTTTTTCTGTTTCACCACCTCACCTGTTCTTCTCCAGACAAAAGAGACTTCATGAGACCGAAAAGTTCCATCTTAGTCTCATCTGACCAAAGAACCGACCACCAGATAGAAGCCTCATTATAAATAGAGATTTTAAAAGTATTCAAATGATTTTTTGATCGTTTAAGGTCACTAATTAAAATTAAAGAAGATTTTCCTAAACGCATCCTCAATTCCATTCTTTAAAAACATAGTTGTATACAATGTAATGCGTCGGAATACGTGGGCCCTAGATCCCGTAGCCAGCGTATTCATGTTGCTGAGCATACTGCATGGAGCCATCGGACAAACAATTTTGTATCCGTACTTTCTGACGCTGCTATACGCACGCATAAAAGTGTGATATACCGATTACATTATCAAATTTTAAAGATTTTGGCAGACGCTCGTAACCCAACGGAACCTAGAATTTCAACATCTCTATTCATTTTTGAGTTAAGGGGACCGTCTTTGGGGACCGTACCTTTTAGGTCCTATAGTGGAATTTGGTCCTTGGGTGGGGGCGGACCTCTGAT
>VOMN01124827.1:0-27722 GCA_014899125.1 Orchestia grillus
GTGGTGCGATAGTAGTAATACTGTTGCACTAATGGTATTAGTGTTGCAATTGACTGAGATAAATATAAACTTAGTTTAGGAGCGAACATCTGGCGGGCCTGACATATTGAAAAAGGATTTACAGAGGTCCCATCTTTTTTGAGCACCCTGTATTAAATCCTAATAAGCAATCCTGTACATACTTGTAAAAAACACACGGGACGATGAGTATTTTTGTATGTGTAAGCCGAGTGATGACATTCATGAAGTTATAACTACAAATATACATATCTCAGAACCTCAGCAACCGATGCTAATACGCTCGCAAATATTAGGTAGGTATGCAAGTATTGGGTAGGTATGCAGGTATTGGGTAGGTATGCAAGTATTGGGTAGGTGCGTAAGTATTGGCTATGGAGGTATTGTGTAAGTATGCAAGTATTGGGTATCTCAGAACCTCAACAACCAACCCAAATGCGTATTGCAGGTATCGTGTAGGCATATCAGTATCGTGCATCTCCTGCAGAACCGAAGCCGCTGATGCAAGTGAGTACCTTAACTTCTCCGTAAACTCAGACGAAGAAGCTCCAAAATCAGCCCCAATTGTTCTCGCCTTGCAAAAGTAGCAAAGTTTCGGCTTCCAATTTTTGAGTCGATCGTTTCGACAGCTTGGCAATTCTCATCAGAGAAATTTATTCCCGTAATTTTTACGTAATTATTTGTCGCACAATGAACTACAGATCGCAGTTAAGAAAACGTGTTGCCAGGTGTCCACAAAAATTCTCCTCACAGCTGAAAACGGAAATGTTCTCAGTAGTACGTTAAAATTTAAATGCAGTACGTTAAAATTTCACCTTTTCAAATAAGTGTTAAGGCGGGATGCCGTCAGTATATATGCCATGGGAAAAAAACATAAATCATAGATTTCTATTAGCGAAGCACTATTTCTGCAATTACTTTTCATTTTTTCGTGATGACATGGATTTCATGGCATGAACACGTGACTGTAAAGGTGATCAGAAAATTAAAGCTTCATAGCGTATTCAAGATAAAATTTTTAACGTGAAGCCTTTGGAATGTTCGTGGTCATGATTAGTTGCGAAAGTTTTACTTTTCGTTTTTTTTGTTTATAGAAAATGTACCCGACACGAAAATCCGGAACGTGTCCTAAAAGTGTTAGTAGGTACCTATTGTGCCTTAAATATCTGGTCCCAAAACGACCATCTCATGTCAGTAATAGGACTTTCCAGACAAAAATAATAAATGCATCATTAGATTATTGCAGCGGTCATGCCAATTAGATCAGGTAAATAAATTATAATGGCCGACATGAGCAATACACACCAACGTAATACGAAACTCGATTTTCCCTGTACGCACTTGATTGAAGAATATGATACATTCCAATTAGCGCTTCAAGAGAGGTATAGTCCTTGTAATGTATTACCTCAATGCTGACTTTGATATATAATCGCAGGTGAGCTAGAATTAGGTGATAGAATTCAGAAAGTGAATTTTTTTTCGGTCATGAATATCTTCAGACACTCCGAGGGCGTCAAATAAGAAACGTTATTTTTCTTGTAGCCGATCAAAAAACCGTAAAGCATTATTTTCATGCGGCACGTGACCTGGTTTATGTATTTTAGATTCTACCGTCCGCTTCCTTTGAGATTTCACAGGCATCTAATACTTGGGTCTGTGATGTAATGAAAGAGTTCTACGAGCTGTCTCATTTCGGAAGGATTCCTAGCTGCCCCATATCACGCCGACAGGTAAGTGCCAATTTTCCTGGCACTAAGACCCTCTGAAACAGACTGGACGAGCCCTATCATCGAGACGGCGTATTGCCCCTGAATGTCAGTCTCCATAATGACACTTTTTGGACGATCGGTTTCAGGAACCTGCAATACTGGAATGAAGAACGAATTATTTTCCATTGTAACATTTAGCGATCTATGTACTCGTCAGGCAAACGAATTGAAGTAATTTAGAGTAATACATGCCATGAATTTTCTGTCGGCGAGATATTATATTAATTAATATATCGCAAATGAAATCCATACCATTTTTATTTCTAGAAATTGTCTTTCTCACCGAGAGATTTATCAATCTTTTGATCTTGTTCCGTAGAAGAGGCCTACCCATGCTCTCAGTCATATTATTTTAAAATGAAGCTTTCAATTTGAGCGAGAAATGTCAATAATAAATGCCTACTGAAGTTTTTGTATCTGAGTTTTAAAGTGTATCATTAATTGGTGAGTGTAAAATTTGGAGTCAACAGAACAATAAACTTTTCTTTTAATGATAGAAACACGATCGAGCAATGCTTCTTTTATGACACGAATTTTATAATCACGTAAAACACGCATTTATTTCTCAGTACGAACAATCGCGCGCTTCCATAATGAATCCAGCCGTAAATCTACGGGAAGTCTAGACCAACTTTCAATACAGCAGCCAAATCATCTCGAGTAAATCGTGCACTCGTCAAAACTTCTAATTCATGACCTAACTTTGGGTTAAAACTTTTTGCACGAAGTTTCGAAAGCTGAAACTCGGGCTAATTTCATCCTTTCAGAAGTTGCTGGAAAGCTGTCAGAGCTTCTCCAGAGCACGTGCTCTGGACGGCCGTGGGCTCTGCCTTTGCAGAAAATCTGCCCTGGGACTAAAATTATTTCTGTTTCTGCTCAGCGACATTCTCTGAAGACGCCAATATCTGTGCGAGCGTGAATGCGCCTCGTGATTGTCGAATGATTAGCGGGGATTCTCCGAGCCTTTCCAAGCATGATGGATTTTATTATTTCATGGTAAACGTTTTTATAAACGTGTTTTTTGTGCATTAATTCATGTGAGCATTTGTGCCTAGCTCAAAGAGAAACAAATCACACAATTTATTTACTTTGAGGAATTCTATCAGACGATAAACCTCTCAAAAAATGCCTTGTCACATCTCACACTTCAAACTAGCCTAAAAAAATTAATGCTTGACCTCTCACCCCTCGTGACACTTTTATGCACAACATTGTTCAACAATTTTCACTACAAAAAGTACAAAAGGTGCATTCAAATAAGCCAAATCCGGTAGATTTTTTGCGATCTTTCTGCATTCAAAATCCATTTCATTTAATAGAGAAGTCCTGAAATTCCTCATCCCGGGAGCTACGTTTCACAAAACATAATACACTCCCAAAAATATCGCAGCTTTTTCCCATGTTTCCTTTGCCGGGATTATGTTCGTTTGATACGCTATCATTTCTGCTGCTGCAGAAATATCGCAAAAGGATGTTCACTAAATCACGGCAGCGCCTTCACAGCATGCAGGCGCTACAATTAGGCGTACACGGGGCGCTGCATTACAGGGCGAGAGGCGAAGTAGCGACGGTGAGATACGTTTGATGAAATCATGAAATGTGTATTTTGCTCTTTGATAGGTGCACATGGGTGCACGTGACATAGGTGCGTATCTAAGCATGGACCGGTCGGCTCGTTCCTAGCTGTTACTATTTCCAACTTTACTTTGTTTCATTTTAGAGTTATTTCCTATTTTCAATGCGCTAATTTTACTTTGGATTAAGCAAAGCTCAGCATTTCAAACAAATCCAGAGAGCGGAACCTTCAACCAAACTGAGAATAAAGTTCAGTATCCAGAGCCTTTTCGTTCAATCTTATGGGAATATCGTTCCGTTCTATTGTAAATGTCAGGAGTCTGTTCAGTTGAGTGTCAGGGAGATAAAGATCGCAGGCTCATCGGGCCATGCCAGGTGATCAAAGCTATCATGGAGGTGAAGGAAAGTGCACTCAGGCTCTATGGAAAAAATGCCATCTTCGTCACCGACATCGAGGTTAATGCATCCAAACCTGTGAAAAGGCGTGAAAAAAGGATCTATACGACTTAATTATACATTCGATTATTTTTTCCCCTTAATTCAAACCGATCACTTATGCTGCTTGCTCTTTCATGTTGTACATACAAAATATTGTAAAACCGTAAACGTGTCTATATATAAACATATAGTCCAAATATGGCACACGTACCCTGCGAGTTCTGTTCCGATATATCAAATGAACGTGTTTCGTTATTTTAAATTCTGAAATCGTTGTGAGAGGAGCCTATGGTGCATGATAATTATCATGCCATGAAAATGAAGCCGATAATCCACACAAAAATCCGATTCCTCAATTTGACATTAATATCTGGCTGCCGAACTCACGCGCTCGAATTAACTGGCTTTTAATAGTAATAATTGACAGAAGCAATTTGCCTATCAGTTCGATAGATATCATATAAAGCTGAAGAAACGCAGTGGTATATTTCAAGCACGCTGACGAAATGATGCTCAATGCAAAACGTGCTCTGCATTGTTTCTTATCGTGCTATTTTCTTGTTTCATAGGAAGAATTTACATTTAGGAGCTTTACCACTTGTAAACGTATAATATTTGAATTTTCGACAAATCATCTCCCTCTACTAGTTCATCTTCGGTTACTTCCAGGATCAACCATTGATCTATCACCTGATTTAAACCTGTATAAAATGCTATTGAAATTCCATGTAGTTCTCACGTGGATTTCATTGAACAGCGTTATCGCATTTGTTTTTGATGAGTTATGCGAGGCTGGCGTAAAGGTTTCCAAATATCCATTTTTTGGCCTGAATTCAGATTTTGAATTATACGCAGGAATCAATAAGCGCGTGTCAAGCGTAACCCTCACAGCAGGCAAAAAATATAATAGTGAATACCTAAAAATATACCTGAATGAAAAAATGCACCGGTTGTTCATCTGTGACAATATAACTCTACAATGCGAAGGTCATCTCAACTTTGATGCCATAGAAATGAAAAGTTTTTAATTCACGCTCAAAAGATTTGGTCGTAGCAGCCCGGAAAGGACGGCTATGCCTGATAGGTGATGAGGTCAATGATGCTTGCATTTTTTACCATAAATTTGATTACAAACGAAAGAATGTATGTGAATATTTCGTGCGAGCTTTATTACGAATGGGAGGTTATATGTAAAGCATTGCGTGCAAATTTATTTACGAATGGGCGGATATATGCAAAGCATTTCGTGCAAATCTGATGGCGGATGGCAAGATAAAGGTGATATACTCCGTGCAAATTTAGATGAGCGTTTCGTAGGTCACTGGTTTTACTTTATTATAAGCGTAGAAGTGACGCTGCTGGGAAATTACGCGCTTTTAAATAATTTTCTGCCAAATGCTCCGGAACAAAACTGCATTTTATTCGTCTGTGCAAGCAATTGTCCTAATCTTTGCGGAAAGGCTTGTGATCAAATCGTAGACACTTCTCCGGTACATACATGGTATTTTAGAAATGTATTCATGTGTAATATCAAGTACAACTATTCACGCCGCTCTTGTATTACACGTACATCATCCTGCTTGACGTTAGTTTCATTCTTTGGATTATCTTTCACACCATGGGCGTGCGCTCACTTTTTACCTTACTCGTATTTTTCGTATGATTTACCTTAATCGTATTTTTTGCATGACTCTGATTTTTCATTGCATAACATTCTGCGATACATTGTTTTCTTTTTAATTATCTTCTGCACTGCAGAGCTTGTTCATCGTGTCACGTTTCGCACCTCAACATTTTTTGTGCAATAACTTTCCTGTGTTGGAGTTCCAAAGTTGTCCTCTCGGTACGATTGGTATTCGCTGAAAGAAAAAAACAGGTTTTTCAGGTTTTTAAACTTTCAAACTAGCAAGCCTGTAACATCCTCTCCCTGTAAACGCTCTCATTTCAGCGGTTTTTTCAAATTCGCGCAAGGTTTTTTGACTTACAATTCAACTAATAATGCATATTCCATTTCAAACAGTCGTATTCTTGAGCTGCCTTTAATATTTCATTCGCGTTGAAGGTTTGAAAATCATGCGCTCAAGAATAGGCGATGGGAATATCGGGCGCTCGCAGGAAGGTTGCGCGAAGCAAGAAATATTCACCACAATTTCGAGCTCAGAATTTGCGAGTCTAATTGTGTGGAAGTTTATCAGGAAACTTTATTGTTGGGGAATTTGAAATCAAATCAATAATGTATATCATGGTAATTATAGGTAGCAGGAATGTTTTACCACTTGCAAAGTTTATCATGAACATAAGAGCAATGGAAGTCGCTATGTATCGTGGCTTATGGTCGAATAGCTCATTTTTCTATTTTAGTGCTATAATAATTTTAGTCAATAACTATGATAAGCTTGTGAAATGCTTGCCTTACTCTTGTGCTCACAATGGTTAATATATTTTCTCCTGCTGCTTGAAAATTACGTAGAGCATTTCCCATGAAAAATGAAACGGGAATCAATGGAGAATCAGTGATCATCAGAGATGAATCATCGAGAAGACAGGGTAAACAGAGGCTCAGTGGAGAGTCAGAGGAGAGTCATCGAGAAGTCAGTGGTCCTAAACGGGGACTCAGTGGACAATCAGTGGAAATCTGTGGAATGTCAGCATGGAGTAAGAAAAGAAACATTGCTGAGTCAGTGAGTAGTCAAAGTAGAGTCAGTAGAAAGCCAGGGAGAAGTCAGTGGGGAGTCAGAGGGGGAGTCCGCTGAAGTAGAATATTACTGCAGTCACCTCGCAGGATTCAACAGTAGACTGATTAATTGAACACGATTAGCAAAAGAGACAAATTTCTTTCTTAGTGGCATTTCCACGCTAGCAGATAACTTTAATTTAAAATAGTTTCTTCAGCTGATCGCAATAAGCGCGGAAGTTTTGCGGGGATAAGGAGGAGGTTTTGGGGAAGTTTGCGCTCCATTCTCAAATGCCAACGATTATTGTATCATATTAAGACAGAGTTATTGACTTCCTTTGGCCCTGGCACGGTAAGACTATTTGTTCTGTCAGAAAGTTTTACTTATTTCACAGTCACTCTTGAGCATCAAGAATCAGGCACACTAAACATTTTGCTCTTCGATCTAGTTTGGAAGATATCTGGCGACCAACTACTTATGTCCGGGGAGTTTTTGTTGAAATTTTGTTTAGCACACTACAGTTCCCGGCTTCCCTCTCTTTTGAAAAGGAAAGATAAGGACATCGAAAAACTGAGAAACCTACTGAAAAATAGCAGGGATTTTATCATTCTACTATTTATGCGTAGTCTTAAATGCAAAAATACCAGAAAAATACCACTATTACGTTATTTTGTCCACACGGATGAATATTTTCTTTGGTTTGAAAATCATTCCATAGGGTAGAACAGTACAAGCAGCAGACATAACGATCTCAGGGAATAAAAAAACAGGCTTGGAAGTGCAAAAAATTATGAAAGAAAGAAAGGAAATATCGACCATTTAAAAATCACATACATAGCATGGTACAATCGAGTTTTCAATCAATAAAACTACAGCTTTGTAATTAAAATGTGTAAGTCTCGTCGAAACTTCTATTAGTGATCAGTAAGACTACAACCTTAAAATTGCGTGATAAGGTTAGGAGAGAGGTACAGGGGGTCATGAGGTAGTCCACTGAACTTTGAGAAATATATATATATATATAGAGAGAGAGAGAGGTCTACTGCGTCTGAACACGCACGGGGTGCTATGTGCATATCGTAGCAGGCCTCGATTGATGTTCTGATGCAGCCTGTGCATCAAAGACTATATAGTTTATGCTGCTACAAATCTATGTATTATGTAACTAATATTTGCTGATTTTCCTGATGATAAATATTCAGTATTGATTTCGTTCTTATTGATAAAACTGAAAAACAGCAGAGTATTTTAAGAATTTTTATAACCGCTCGAATCGTGGGTATCGGCTGTTATGAAAGTCTGGTGTTTTTCAAAACTCTATAAAAACCAACATCACGTTCATGTTGTCTATTGAATTTAGTATCATATTTACTAATACAACTTATCGACGGGGTCCCAAAAGGTTCACGGTTAGTCTAACCTTCCTATGCTAAATACAGGACTGTATGATACTAAGGTCTTTGCTTGCTTGTTTGTAACCGTACACTTTATTCGACAATAACATAGGGCAGGAATTTCAAACTCATCTTTCAGTAATTCAACATGGATTTTTTCATCGCATCTTGGTTCCGGTTCATAGGGACTAGAGTGAATGAATCATTCTCTGAGGCTTAGGATATTTGTCAAAAAAGAGCATTCATTAGAGGCTCAAACGAGACTTAAGAATAGTGACCCGACGGGTTACGGGTGGTCTAGTATTTATTAGAATTCTAAATGGTTGGCAAATTGTAAAGTGACTTTGAAGAATGCTAAACACGGGATGACTGTCAAGACGTCGATCGACGTAGCATTACCTCGCTAAACATACATAACGCGAATCAAAATACCTCTATGTTCTCTATTATTTTCTTTTCCCACTTTTCGATGATTTCCAGAGTGTGACTTTCATTGGTGATGAGCCTACCAGGAAAGGCAATATTTTTGGAACCATTAATATCCACTAAATTTTTGAAACGATCGCCCATTTGAGGTTCACGGCTCCGTAGCGTGACACACCGCCGAATTTCTCCCCGGAACCGTCATTGGAGAAGCGATAATAATTGATCGTGATGGAGAAACCCTGAGCTGATCGATAACGGTTTAACGTTTGGGTCAAATTTTGAGGGTCATACCGTTCTACTATTCAAGAATACCGAGTTTTACTGCTCGAGAGTAAAACGCTAACAAAAAATTTTGAGGGTCATACCGTTCTACTATTCAAGAATACCGAGTTTTACTCTCGAGAGTGAAACGCTAACAAAAAATTTTGAGAGTCATACCATTCTACTATTCAAGAATACCGAGTTTTACTTCTCGAACGTATAACGCAGTACCAAAACTAACAAAAAAATTTGAGCGTCATACAGTCTTACTATTCAAGAATGCCGAGTTTTACTACTCGAGAGTATAACACAGTACAAAAACTATTCAAATACCAATCAACGAGCTGGTTAGTTGTTCGTCTGCCTGGTGAGTCTCTCCTTCTACCTTATCAGTATTTCATAGCAGAATACAAATTACTGTGCTCCGCGCTGATATGCGTCAAGATCGTAGACAGGGTATTGAATATTCCATCGTAAATGAATGAAATACAAAGGAAATTAAATATTTTATTGGATGGAATACGAAATGACAGTATTGGTGTTTTTATGGTTTCGTTATGAATAGTTGATTTCAAAGAAAACGTCGAAGAACATTTGTATCCCGTCACTTATTTTACTAAGGAAATACCATTCATTATCAGGATCGATATCGTAAGTTCCGCCATTTTTGACGAATCTTATTACTATTCTTCGAATAGCAAAAACTTACAGTGGATGTTTGAGAATGTGAGATAATTTGTGAACCGATATAGAGCAATACTTCCAATAAAAAAGTGAAACTTTTTGAGAAAAGGTGAAATCCATTAGAAATGACTGACAATTCCCCTTGGAATCAATAAAATACCCGTTCTAGCTTAGTTATTTTATTTGATTACACGTCAGTTTTTCGCAGTTTTTACCGGACTGAAACCTCCAGTAAGCGAGGGGTCAATACGAGTCAGACTTTTATTGCAAAAAAATGTAATATTCACTTATCAAGAGGAAAGTATGTTTCATTATAGAAGAACTAAGTATTTATTTATCAACGATTATGTGAAATATTTTCATAAAATCAGTACAATATCCACAACAAAATCCCAACTGTCTCCAACTCGGTAAAAACTTATCAATAGAATTTTGGCAACATTCCTTAGAAAAACCAGGCCACTATTTTTTCTTCAGAAACTCGACATGTCTGTTCGGTCTCCGGGTAATATAATTTGGAAAACTCGGCAGGTCGCTCTACCAAAATCCACTTGCAAATCGAGAGTATTGAATTGTGCATAGGCCCCGGCGGTGCGGCGCGGTTGGCCTTCGACCAAAACTTCTGCCCTGATGGAGACGGATGCGACGCGGCCGTCCCAGGATCAAAGGTCTCAGAATTAGGCTCCCTGACTGGAGTCCAGAAATGAGTATTCGTGCAGGCTACCCAAACTTTAAACTTCATCAACTTTATGCACAAAAAGACTAGTAAAAAGCATGATACTTAGGTTCTGGCTTCAAAGAACATTCAGTTTCTCAATACTTAAAAGTAAGGTACGAAATTTAGCAAATTTATGCACAATAGGACTAGTGCAAAGTATAGTATTCTAATTCAAGTTTCAAGGAATACTCAGGGTACGAAATTTTTGCAAAATGAGAGTGTTATATTAAATAGACGTAGACAATGAAGTCACGACTTACAAGCACTTCAATTGATCCCCTCCCGAGTTATGAGAGAACATTTTCATAACCCAGGCTCATTGGAGTAATGTTAAAGTAAGGAGTAATATTTCAAGGGAGTGAATTGAAATACCTGAATAATTTTATTTTATCACTCAGATGAACGCTAATTTTTCATGGTTAATATAAGAATTTAGCTTCCCCTGAGAGCGTAAATTAGCGCTGTTCAATAACACTATGATAATATTCCTAATTATAAAGAGGAACAAATAATGTAAGCATGCCATAGGAAGCTTATTGAATCTGCTAATATGAAGTTCACATTATTCTCTAAGTCACATGGTGAGAGAAGCTTCGCGAAGAAATGGCTTGAAGAGAAAAGTGTTGAAAATTCACAAGTTGAGAAAGCCGGGATAGATAATTCCGTGCAGTCATTGTCAATTCAGTGAAAAACTCACATGTAACATTTGATTTCTCACCTTCAACTCTATGAAGCTTGTCACACGATTGTAAACTCTAATCGACTTCTTCATCTTGACTCATAAATGTTCATCATAGAAGAACGGAGAGGTAAAATTTTGCATAAGATCATAGTACGTGAACTTTTCTGAGTATACCAACCGCCTTTGCTTGGAGTTTGCGCTGTAAAACTTCTAAGGTCAGAGTGTAAACCGAATTTTTTTGCTCCAGAAGCGAGAGACGTCCAAGAATTACTGTGAAAATTAAGTAACTTAAGAACGAACAAGAAGTGCGAAGATAAATCGATTGTATTTACAGTTCAGTAACCTTTCGTCATAATTAAGTGCAGTGATCATCGATAAACCCAGTATTGCGTTCTTCTCATTTGAATAAAAAGTTTTCAAACTCGTCAACAACTTCAAGATTGGAATTCTGTACTGATAGACTATTAAAATTTGGCTTTTTTAGAATTACTTTCTGTCTGAAGCGATAAATTTCAGGCGTGAGTTGAACGGTCCATACAAACTTCGAAATATTGTGAAAATTTTCTCCAAATGCACACAGTGCTCAGTGTGTGCTGCGCACCAGAGCTGTCATAAATGAACAAGGGAAACGAATTGGTCATCAGTTTTTCAGCCTACGATTGTCAGAGTTTCAAAGTGCATTGGTACCATGTGGCTCCTGAATTACGCAGTAAATTTTGAACCTTATTGTCTACGACGCGATAGACTTTCAACAATTTTAAACTAAAAAATTGTGCCTTCTAATATCAACTCTCCGTTACACCCACATACGCTAAACACCTTTCAATCGAAGAAATCAACTCTACAGTAGCATTCGAAACATTGAAAATTAATTTTTTCGAAAAGAAAACACACCCCTTTTATTTCTTTAAAGAAGCCTACGACAGTCCGAAAAGACCTCGGTCACGTGACGCCTCCACGATCGCATGATAGACGATCGTTCAAAGCGCGCACCGAGGGCCAGGTCAACGCTGCCTTTTCTTCTAATTAAGGAATGGGGAAGTGCTGCTCCCTTAATTGCCTTTGCAAGCCTTTGAAGTGCTAGAACGAGCACTGCAGGCTTGGTTTTAAAATTTATTAGGAGCTTTTACGTATTCTATCATGGTTCTTCGGAAGCTCCTCATGTGAGCTGTCTTGGCTCTTCATTTTAATGTTAATACAGCATGACTGAAAGTTTGATTTACGATGTAGGTCAGGGAGACTGGCCTTTAAGTAAGCCTCTCTCGATGTAAGGTTTAAACTGCAACTCCTTTGTCTGTATAATTTTACACCAATTTCAGTAATTTGTTCTGTTTTTATTCGTGGTGAAAAAGTTACAAATCTTGTGACTCCTCATGATTTTAATTTGTAACGCGAACTATGCACTAGTATAGCTCATACGAATACCTTATTAGTGCGAGTGATAGTGTGAGCATGGTGCGGCTGAAGGTTATGATAGTGTGAGCGTGATGTGGCTGAAGGTTATGATAGTGTGAACGTGATGCGGCTGAAGGTTATGATAGTGTGAGCGTGATGTAGCTGAAGGTTATGATAGTGTGAGCGTTATGTGGCTGAAGGTTATGATAGTGTGAGCGTGATGTGGCTGAAACTTATGATAGTGTGAGCGTGATGTGGCTGAAGGTTATGATAGTGTGAGCGTGATGTGGCTGAAGCTTATGATAGTGTGAGCGTGATGCGACTAAAGGTAATGTCCACATGATCTCTGCCAATACTCCTGGCATTATCAAAAAGAAGCATCTTGAATTTCCTGATAGATAAACCTTTTTACTCTTAACTGAACTTAGATCTTCAAACCTCGCCAGTCTAGATAGCGGTTGCTTTTGGCCACAAAAAAATCGTGGTTATCAATACTTCATTGGGTGTGCATAAATACGATGCATTTCTGACACATTGATGGGTGCTTCTTGACGGCTACCAAACTGGAGGCGCACTGGTATTACGCGCCCATTTTCCTAACTGCGAAGTAGGGGTTCGATTCCCGACTGCACAAAATGTCATTTTGCGAAACATCTGAGTGCTTCCCTTGGAAAAAAGGTTAAACCTCACATACTCCTCATTTCACTCACGCGTCTGAACTGATACGGTGTTGAAAACTCAGCGATATGCTGTATGCCAACTGTGTTAGAATTAATGATAAAGTGTCAGAGATCAGGTTGTAACGAAAGTTCTTAAACGCCTTTTAAAGTATAACTTTGGAACATATTTCAAAAAATATACTTATCAATATCAAATTTTTAGTAACAATGTTAAGAGTACTCTCTATATTCTTTTAAATTCTACAATAATTTTGTTGCATTGAAGATGATATCATAAGCACAAAATGAATAGTTCGGTTACAAACAAATGCCGCATGCTTTACTTTATTAATTACAACAGAGGAACACAGCACGCATATCAGCAAGATCACTTCCAAAAAGTACATGAAAATCATGTCGTGAGTGAGACCACCTGCAGGAGATGGTTTTCCCGTTTCAAAACGAGCGACTTCAACCAAAACGAGAATCAAGAGATAAATGCCCTTAGGGGTTTGTTTCGGAGAAATTTCAGGCTGTTGTCGCTGAAGGTCCCACTATTACCCCTAGAGAACGAAATACTGAATTTAATGTCCGCCATACGACTGTTTGTTGTGAAACGAGAAGTCTTGGTAAGATCTCGAAGGCTAGAAAACGGACACTGCAAGGTTTGTCAGAAACACAATCTCAAGCTATTCGTGGACTGTAGAGTCTCATTGCTTTTTCATCAGCTTTAAACAACTTTTCTAGACAGGGTCCTTACAGAAGATGAAAAGTAAATCCTATGCAATAATGTTAAGCGCAAAAGACAACGACTGGACCTTGAAGCAAAGCAAATCCCACAACCTCTGAATGGCTATTGCCCAATGAAATTTATGTTAAGTATATCGCGGGACACGAAGGAAAACATTCACTGTGAGCAGCTAGGTAACGATCAGACCATAACAGCCTCATTGTGTTCCTAAGAACTTACTTCCACAGTTGTGGTTGAAATGTACTTTGCTTCTTTTTCTAATCAAAACTAAGCTCATTCTATAAAAACTCATCGAAAAGCTCATTTGTAATAGGGGAGATGTCATTGAAAAGAATTGTGCGTTTATTGGTGACAAATAAACGTATTTCTTCAATTTTGTTACAATTTCCTTACCATGGAAAAATCCTCAGAACTTTTGTTACAACTCTATTAGCTAGCCAACGGTAACACAGCATACGAAGGTCTCCGATTTTGATTCGCAATTTTTATTCACTCATCCAACAAATTCAATTCATTGGGTGGATTGAAAAAAAGATAGGATTCCAAAAAATAGCAAGTGTTTTAAAGCTTCGGCACCAATTGATATCGAAATAAACATAAACCTGTCTTTGCTGGTTCATCATGTCAATACAGCTTTAGTTATGCACCAGAAAATTACAATGACATACCTCTGAACTAATTCACCAATCTACAATGCTAAGCTAAGACGACATTTTATACCAAATGAATGCAGTCGATATAGTTTTTACCATTAAAATCACAAAGCGACGCTCACCCTCACTCGCCACCTGCCGCTGCAGCATTAAGCTGAAAAATGAAGGTGCATTGTCAAATGGTGTTTGATGAATGCCTAGGAGCGTCAAAAATTGTCTCTATATGACGTTGGTTCTGATAGTCCTGCTTTATTAACCTAAGTTACGGTTACTTTAGATTGTTTAACCTTTCTATTAACCTAAGATAAGAACCTACTAAGGTTGCAGTAAACTGATGATCCTTTGTGTTAGTGGGGGTTTTGTGTTTCATTTTTATTTTTTCTTCCCTAAACTTATTTAGAATACGATTGATTGTTACTGTTCTGCCTTCCAAATTTGTACTGATGTAACCTTCGACTGTTGAGCTTTTCTGTTCACAAAAAATTCAAACTGTTTTTCCTTCTTATATTTTTTTTATAAATTTAATCTACTGACCACATCTGTTATCTAGCCCAACCTGGAAATTAAAGAGCCTAAAAACTTATTGTGAATTATTATGTTTCTGACAGCATGCAAGTTTGCTATGACATGTAAATTTGTAAATATGAGTGAAATCTCATCAGGTACCAAATTTATCAGGAAATAATCGATACAAGCGCGACCATGAAAACACATTAAAAATATATTGTACGTGAGTACTTCGTGATGCGAACGCTTCGACATTTGAACATGAGATTCAATTTAACGTTTTTCGGACATTTTACGCTGCAGAGAACATGGATGACAGATATGAAAAAAAACTTAAACATGAACAAAAACCCATAAACATAAACAATTGTTCCAAGTAATGTTTTTATTATTTATCCCACATTATCTTCCAAAAGACAACATTGTGTGCCTATGTTCAGAAATCTCTTTATTAGCATAAACTAGTTAATTCATAATCTGGTAAGCTGCTGCCCGAACATTGCTTTTGCTTTCGAAATCCAAGCTCACCTTCAACTGCAGTCTAATCTTCCTGAACTGAAAGCATGACCTCTGGGAACAGTCATCGTCCAAAGCCAGTGTATTTAATTAAACTTTTTCTATTTGTTTGCTCTTTCAAATTACCTTTGGGTGCAAGTTTTCTTTTAATTTCACTATTCCAGATGCGCTTCTGAGAACTAGGGTCACTCGGCCATTTAGAAATAAAGTTAACATTTTATTACACTGTTCTTTTTTCGTCACTCTCTCAACTAATTTACTGGCCCTGAAGAACTTTTTAAAACTTAAGAAATCGCTTCTGTATTTTGAAAATTGTTCATAATAACCGAGTCGAAACATTTTAATATGTTCACACTGAACTTAATGTAGTTTTAACATAAAAGAAAAATAATATGAAAATTGCATTAATACTGTAAATTCACTTATTAATAGACGTGTTCCGTTTAGTCCAACTCAACACGAATATTTTTTTAGGGGTCTCAACATGAATGTTTACCTAAAATATGTTGTCAACACGAGCTCACTGTTTTGCTTTTAACGAAGCTGAATTTCAAGGTTATGTTGAGATGCCATCGAGTGAGATTTTTTGGAGAGAAAAAATACTAGCAATCGGGAGACTTTGTTCTTTAAGAGAATCTACGAGGAATTGCTCAAAAGTAAATTGCAGGAAAACGAAAAGTGATGGAATATTTTTTTAGATTTGTGAAGAATATCTTCCTATGTTACAGTATTAAATTTTTAGTTGTTGAGTGGAAAATAACCGTCAAAGTAAGAGCCTTGCGTAATGTGAATTTCGATGAAATATTATCGAATAACATCACTTACACTAAATGGTCGGTGCAACGATGCTAATATGGCGATTACCTCGGCACTCACAACCGACTAAGTAACCCAATTGAAGTCAACCAATGCCTCTTTATCATCGAAAGAGGTTGCGTATGAAATTCATCATCCAGTAGATGATGATTTAATGAAATTTATTTGCCTGAAAAGTTCACTTTGCGTGTTTAATAAATCTTCACCGTCAAGCAATTCATCAACCTAATTAGAAATATTTTTACGAGTTTCAACAAATCATGGGTAGCCTTTAATCAAACAAGGCAGCTATTCACGTCGAGCGAAGTCCATGTAATTACAAGGCAAGTTCTGAAGGCTCTTGGGCCAGCACAGCTCGGTGTTCATACGAGGTCTCGATCGTTATGGCTCTCGTCTGTCTATTGAAGAGAATATGGCCATAAAATGGCGTCACCAGACCCTTGCTTCCTCAGTAGCTTCGGTTCTCGCCCGAACTTTATCATGCAGTGACTTTGGGGAGAATCTAGCCCTCGGAATAAAGAATATCGCGGAATTAACGAGAAATCCGGCGTGTAGACAAAAAATGTGTGCCTTTTGAAGTTGATGGAGTGTACACCTCATGACACGTGCAAAACTTTGCAGGCTGTGAACGATTTTTTCGGAATAATTGCAGTGGGTTACAGCTCTCGGTAGCTTCGCAAGTAATTATCAGCGACTCGAACCTGCCACTTGTGCAATCTGGCTAATAACTTTAGCTTTTGTGTATCTGTCTGAAAGAGAAAATATAAAATATTTTGCAGCTTGAGAATCGAAATGACTTGCCTGCAGTGATGCCAGGGAGGAAGTGGTGCGGAAAAAGGGAGGAAAAAAAAGAGTAAACCGAGTGAAAAATTGATTAATTTTTCCAGTTTTCGCGCAGGAGTGACTTGTAAAAAGTTTACTACGTGAACCCAGCTCCCTTCGACCCTCTTTCGTTTAGAGTAACTTCCAGATCTCCCTCACCTGACAACTGCGTTAGGTGCTAAAAAGACGACATTCGTGGCCTTGAGAGCTTCGTACGAGCTTTTATTGAGCCATCTAAATACAGTATGTATACTTTATATGCTTTTGTACCCCTGGTCAAAAAAAAAAATTCGATCCCTAACCCAGCGTGTATCAGAAAAAAAGTGTTTATTGGGGAAATCAGTCGCCTACAAAGCATTGCTCTGGGCGTTATTCATGCATGAATCACCATAAATACAGAGCATCGAGATGAGATACCATGCCGGATTTCAGCATATTTCATAACTGTCATGAAGATTTCAGAACGTAGGTTAAAAACGATATTCGTTGGGAATTCAATTTCTTACTTTCTGTATACCACGACACACTGTTTTCTCGGTGTTTCCTGACCCTCGGTTGAAAAATAAATTATAAGGGAGACATAAAAACAGTATAAAAATATTACAAACGGTGCATTTTATTTATACTCGGGCAGAAAAATCTTTTATGTTAACGTAGACATTAAATACTCATTTCTTTTAAGCTAGCCTTCGCAAAATAATATCTGAATGTCTACAGTTAGATTAAAAACATTACATAAAAACGCGTACACGTTTGCATTGAAATTTTTATTCTCAGACAGCGACCATGAGAGTATACGTTTACGAATTTTCGGTACAGCAAAATGAATTTTTGCGCAGTCGAAACGTTACTTCTAGGGAATAAAATAGGCAGGCGAACGTATATCATACGCGATACTTCATTTGCCCCCTACGTTTGCCTTCAACGTATTTGCCTTCATTTGATGATCAGTTATAAGCTCGCGAAGAAAATTTAAAAAACATCCCTCACACCTTTCTCTCTATGAAAAATCAGACGGATGATACTCGAGATATTAAATATGATCATCGTCTGGTTCTTAAAACAGCCACTCACTGCATGATTAGAGACCTTCAAAGTTGTCTTAAGCAATCAGTAGACACCGCGTGAACCTGATCATGGTTTTATCAGCACGAAAAAGCCTGTATTACAGACACTTCCAGTGTGGACCGAAGCGATGGTGCGCGAAGTTCTTTACGAACGAAATTACAGGGTAAATTCTCAAGCTGTGAGTGGCACACGGCTATGTACAAAGGCAAGCTGCAATTCTAGCAGTTGGGAACCTTCAAATCTCCACTGGCCTTCAAGTCTACCGAACTAACAACACAACTACAACAGAAACTAAAATCGTGCACAACCCGGCCTTACCTCGAATTTTAGCGTTGCTTAAGTACGTGCAATGCCTCCCGTTTTAGGGTGCGATTTGGGTTTGATTAACATGTAGAAAAATTCGAACTTTACCATTTTAGCTGCGATCGAAACCGCAATGCTTTTAATTTTTGTTTATGATATAGCTTCATTACCTAAAACATGGGGATATTCTCCGCTGCAAACTTCAATTGAAACGATCCCATTTTTGCTTTGATATATTATTTTGAGGAGCAGCAGCTCGACTGAGTAATATGTAGGTATAAAAACATTAAATTTTATCACCGGTGATAACGGTTCAAGATTTTTGTGCTTGTCTCACATGCCCAGCGCTTACGGAGAGAAGCTGTGGTTGCAGTGCCTGTAAATTCTCTCGTCAAATTTATTATGATCATCTCAGGTTCCAGGGATAGATATTTAAGCATTAATAAATAACTACCACTGGTTTCGGTTGCGACGCGTTAGAATTTTATTATTTAGAATTTATTAAAGTACTTATAATTTTGTTCATTTTGTGATAAATTTCGTTTCCTTGAAATAGCGTACAAAATGACCGAGAAGCATGTGATTTTTTTATTCAATGTTTTTGTTTTAGCATTCAGTTCAACAGCATCATTAAGAATTGAAATTCATTCTGATTAAGAAAAAATAAAGTGGAGCTTTAGAATTATGCAAATTTAGTCAATGCTAGAGTAAAAATTAATCAACTGGCGGATGCAAAAAACTGTAGCAGACCTATTCGATTGAGGAATCAAATGAACTCCATCAATTGGATATGAGGAGATCAATATTAGTAACCCAGGAACTTGTTCGTGCTTCGTAGAGAAAAAACAAATTGGCTTCTTGCCAGGAAAATTTTACAATTTTCTGGACGATAACAGAGCTCTCCAGACCACTCTTGCATTTGCTTGTACATTTTGTATTTTACGGAACACTTTTTTCCTAGCCAAGCTCTAAAAAAATAAGCCTCCCGCAGGCTGTGAAGCGAGCCTGCTGCACTTTCACTTACATGATCTCTGCAAATAAGAAAAATTTATCCAGCTTCAAGAGAAAGTTTTTTCGACGTACCTGTTTTTTGCAGCCAACTCTGCTTCATGGGATCCAAAAAGGTTGCTATCACCATAAAGTTATGTGTTATGTGTAAATAGTTATAGTTACTTGTATTAGCTAATTGTTAGGTATGTTACCCAACAAGGTCGTTATCACCATAGTGTTATGTTCCGTCATGTTCAAATTAGCCATTTTAACTATGAGCCTATGAGCCTATTTGATTCGGGGGAGCTTAAGCATAGATATCGAATTCGTGACCAGATGCTGGTAGGTGAATTTCAACCCGTTGTAGTCATGTTAGAGTCATGTTCAAGTCAAACCCAACGCTTGCCACGAGAGTCTCATCAGGCAGTAGGAGGGCTGGCTAGCTCATCAATCATTTCAAAGGATTCTAATTTTCTCAAAACTCTTAAAACTGGAACCAATATTAAACTCTTAAAACTGGAACGGCAATGGCGAGTATCATTTAAGAAATGCATGAAAAAGTATTCATTGGGCAACCGATTCTGTGATTACTGAGAAAGTTTTAAACGATTGAGAAAGTTTCAAACACGCTGCTGATTTCTGGTGATTTATCGTCTTTTGAAATCTTTGGGACGTTGACGACCCTCGTAGGCGTAGAACATGAAGCATGATTCACAGGGACTAGAGGCTCATGATTGACGAGTTTCAGTAATGAGAGAAACATTCTAGATCGCAATACTAAAAAAGGAATAAAAACGCACATACGGCGTTTCACGTCCGACTACATTCATTTCAGGAAGTTTAAGTGTAAAACCAAGCCTACTCGGATAGTGCCTTGTAGTCGTATGAGTAATTTTCTGCTATCCAGCGACTAAAATCATATTTCAAATTTATTATGCGACTTTCATTTTCTTGACTAATGGACTCATGTGCGTTGAACTTTTTTCTCCTTGACATTCTGTAAAAGGCAGGAGTGTTGAAACTAGATCAGCAGCTTGTTTTAGAACGTGTGCATGTTTCCGTGCACATGACATCTCTCGCTCTCTGAGCCAAGCGAGATTATGAAGTAGTTTCCCCGCTCTTTTAGTGTACGTGTATCTATTTATTTATGTTATTTGAAATGTACGCATTAATTATTGTAATCTTAATCTGAAAAACAATGAGAAAATATTAGTTAATTAAATTGCTCTTATATGTGCTCTGGAAGAAAGCGGGGCAGGGTGAGGCTACAAATGGAGGCCCGATTTTCAGATATCAAATTCATGCATAAATTCAGGAAGAGATTCTAGAGCTAGCATTGAATGGAAAATAAATCACTTCCCCAGTATAACACTTGAAAAAACCGTCGATGCTTTCATAAAAGACCAGAATTGACAAAATAAAATGGATTTCTCTCACCACTCGCGCCACACGCCATGCGGGCGATAGAACCCAGGTGTTCCCTAGGTGAACACATTATTGACTACAACAGCAAAAACCACTGAAGGCCTAAATCTATCCGTTATTTTAAACAAATCATTGAACGCAGTTCAGAAAAACTCGTCGTTCAAGCTTCTGAGACTCAGGAATCGGGCATATTTTTAAAATTTTTAGGGAACATTATGGGTCGCTCGACGGTGATGCATGATCATTTGATGAAGACGAGATAGCACTGCCACACAGAAAAAGATATCAGGTATGCGTATGCTACCTCGAAGCAAGTTTCCTATAGAATTAAATACTTGCACAATCTATTAAATACTTGCACAATCAGTCCAACTGTAGGGAACACTTGCACAATCTATATTGAGTTCCCTACAGTTGGCCAATGGAAATGTTGGATTCCATGTTCTTTGCCCGCTGAGAAAACCTGTAAGGTCTTGGTGCTGCACGTATGTTGATGCTAAGTGATACGTCTTGCGTGTTGATACATACTGTACACCAACGGGTTTCAAGACGTAAGATCGCGTAAACAAAATTACCAGCTTAACTAGATATGTGTGTAGAACGGGATTGTTGTATCGCGTAATAGCGAAACGCTATTGCTGCTGTCGCTAACGAGACTTTATAGATGCTATCACCGGGCGAACTTCACGGACCACGTTACTTGGGGAACTATATGAATGCTATCTCTAGAGCAACTTTATAGATGCTGTCAGTAGGACTTTATGGATGGTGTCACAAGGGAAAATTTATGAACACCGTAACTACGGTAACTTTAAGGACGGTGTCACGAGGGAAAATTTATGAACACCGTAACTAGGGTAACTTTATGGAAGGTGTCACGAGGAATAAATACGGACACCGTAACTAGGGCATCTTAACCGACGAAGTCACTAGGTAAGCAGCATGGATGCCGTCTCAAGAGAAACTGAAGTTTGTCTGTCGATTTGCCAGAATTTATCCTCTTCCTAATTATGTGGGATACCGGAAGGAATTTTTCGAAAAGCGACCGTTGCTCGCTGGTATTTTGAATTCACTCTCAACCATGGCCGCAGGCGTCCTGTCCAAATGCATTCGAAAATTGTAATGAGCTTCCACTTATCAGACAGTTTTGCGCAAATACTCCTAAGCTTGAACGCATCACGTACGACAATTGAAATCCCAGCGAATCGTTTTCTTGTATCCGTTTTTTAACTTCGCTTAACTTTTGAAAGTTGAGTGGTAATTATAACGCTGAATACGTATATCGTTCGCAGTTGAGTTAAAGCAGAAATGCTCCATTTTTCGCTGGGAAAAATAGAGCATTAATGGAGTATGGCATCAAATGATTTCTCAGAAATAGAGAAGACGTAGTTTTGGGTGTAGCTTTCACAAATTTCTATTTTTAATTGGGGTAGAATAACTTTTTAAATAATTCTTTTGACTATTTCACACTGGTTTAGGTTGATTTAGGTTTATTCTCAACAGTTTCGATACCAAAACTTATAGTGCCTTTTTGTTTCAATGTTTAACTGATGAGCATTTTATTGACCGTATTACTCAAGATCATCAGTTTTCAAGAAAAGCGTTCGAGAAACTGGTAGTTGTTTCATTGAGCATAATATGTCGATATGTACCTACTAGCTTCTTATTCGGCATGAACTTTAGACAAACTAACCATAGACTCACTTAACCAATTGCAATGTCAATCATCTGCCGTTTAGTTCCATCATCCGAGCTCATCACTCAAGAGTACACATCTCGAATACCTTTAATTAACGCAGAAATTCAAGCCCAAGTCGAACCGTGCATGAAACAAGCATGATTTATTTCGAGAACTGCCAGCACTGCAAACGTGAAGACATGCAAGCTTTTACATATCAATCCTGGAGGTTTAATGACATGGTGACGGAAAAACGGAATAAAGTAAACACCAACTTGGTTATTGGTGTTTAATTTATTCCATTTTTGATAAACTTACTACGATCACTTGACTTTGAATGTCGGCTCTATATTTTCAATGGCAAAATTGATGATAAAGTTGTTCCAATGGATTATCATGTATGATAGCTTGAGCTTAGATAACAATCACCATATGAATTTTTTGTGATCTCTTTCGTCCGAACTATGCATTCCGTGTTGAAATAATTCAAAATCTTTAAGCCCATTCATTTTGCAGCGACAACGTGAAACTGCAGGGGAGAATAATTGCATGTTTGAATTCTTTTCATAAAATCATCCCATAACTGAAGATGCCTACGTGATCCCGATTGCCCTAATCATCAGAGCATGGAAGAGTAAATCTTTTTGACCAAAACGTTGAATAAGAACTCAGTCCTGCTCGTACAGCTCCATACATTCAGTTAGGAATCTTTTGCGCGTACGAGTACGGCAGCGCTAGCTAGAGATGATTTAAGAGGCTATTCGGAAGCACTGGCTTGCCTTCTGTCAGCGATAATTTACGCAAGAATATAGTTTAATTGTCGTCCTAAAGAACAATAAAAAATTCTGACTCGGACACGCAGGCCGGCCGATGACTTCAGACACACGCTCACTACCTGAAGTGCATGATTTTGTGCCTTTATTTTCTACAAGTTATGAGAGCCGGTATGCGAGAGGCGGCAACGCTCTTCTTACACTTACTGTACGTAAACGTGGGCTGCCGAAAAACCATTTGGTGATGGAGGACGAAATAAAAAGGAAAAAATGTAATTTAAAAGTACATGATTTCGTTCACAGAGCAGAAATACGTTTTTCTGTAGCCATTCTGCGCGCTTTTAAGAGGGTAGGATCCCGGCATCATTAGGTATTCGCGTCAGGACTCCTGTTTGATGGGACCAGAATTGCAGCTCCAAAGCCAACATCGCAAACAAGAGCAGTGACAGACCTATCTTTTTCAATGACCATAATTATGTGATGGGACAAAAAATTCCATAGAAAAAGTTGCTAACAACCATTTGCATAAACAGTGATACACCGATGTATGTATATCTTCATGAGGGTTTTACAGCTGTACTGTAAGTGAAGAATGCTCTAAATATTCACAAATAGATACTTCTGGTATTTGTAACATGGGAAAATACCGTCAAGGAACATATTTGAAAGAATTTTGTTTCTGCGGTTATTACTGAAGAGTCAGAAATGCAAGAATGAAGTGTCATTATTGAAGTGTCAGAAATCTAAGAATTTGGCAAATTAACGCTTTGATCTGGTTGTCATTTCCTAATGACAATTTCAGCCGTAAAAAAATTCATAATAAACAGAAGGAGAAAAGAATTATGAATAGGTGACCACAGAGTGATGAATTTTAGTTTGTTATACAAAATCCTTCTAGACTGTATTACTGTGTTAGAAGGTTCCGAATCCAATCTAATAGACTAATTGTCACCACTTCCATTATTTATTTACTTTTCATAATAGTCCCGTTGTTCTTATGTTCCACATTACCCCCGTGGACGCGCGCTCAAGACAAACTGCTTCCTATGAAATTCTAGCAAAGCTTAAAATATTTTCATCATTTCTATTAACAAACAAAAACGATTCAAAAACAAAGACGGCCGTTTGTACCAGTAGTAGCTCGAAATACTTCTATCTGTACCAACAGTCAACAGACTGTCTCTGTAGTAGCTCGGACAATTTTACTATCTGTATTATCAGTGGTTATTTGGAGCAGCTCGAAATGTTTATTTTCTGGATCAAGAGTCAGCAGTCGGTATCTGCATTAATTAAAAAAATACGTTAAATGAGTTAACAAGTAACAGTCGCTGTCTGTAGTACTTCGAAGTATTTTTATGCGCATTAACAGTTAACACTCGGTGACTCTATATAGTAGTTTGAAATATTTGCTACATGTATTAACAGTTAACAGTTTCTATCTACATTAGTTCGAAATAGTTGTTAAATGTATTAACAGTTGAGAATAGAATTGAACAGAATAGAGAAGCTGGAACCAGCCCATTCTTGGGTTTCTGCCCTGGTACTATGCCGTCAGACTGCAATCACGCACAGGCACTCTGTTAAAAGTGGACTAAAAAGGCAGGACAAATTAGAGATCAGGTATTATGTCTACCACCTGTAACACTCCAATCTACCCTTAGAATTGTGTCTACCACCGCATGCTGACATAACTAAATGAATCGTATGAACTTTATAACGTTCAAGGTGTTCTGTGACCATCATCACCACCACTAACCACCCTACATCTGATTTGGAGAAAACTCACTCAGAAATAAAGCAATCACACTCTCAGTCATCGAGTTTTCGACACAGGCATCGAAACGTTTGTTTTATCGTAAAGATACTGGGATCGCATCATTGGCCAAACTTTTTTTTAGTATTATCATTAGATTTTAAATTAGATTTTTAAATAGTTAACAGTCTAAATCTGTAGTGGGTACAGTCTTTTGCACAATCACACTTGGAAAGTTCTGAAGTGAAAATATGCCCAAGCGCCTTTCCAATCCGAGTATCTTTTCACAACTTTATTTTGAAGGACATTATGAAAAAAAAGCTCTACATCTCTGCGGCTCCGGTCATAAATTGGTTGTACATTTGTATATCTAACTTCAGCCAATGGAATAATTATTAAGGACTGGCTCATCATTTTCTCGAAAATTCAGCTAAAAATGAAATCATCGTATGGACAAAAGGAGCCACCCCCCTACCAATCCCAGGTGTCCTTGCACGAGAAAGAAAGTTTGAAAAAATTATAATGAATCATGAAAAAAATGTATCCGGAGCTGTATGTGTGTATCATGAAAAATGTATCCAAGACAATTTCTAATTGTTGAACCATGCTCGTTTTTTGTACCTCACTTAACAGAACTACGCCACCTAGGAATCTAATACACGAAGACATATGTGCTCAAATAATTGTTATTCAGAAATTACCTTCCTCCACGGAATCTTCTTCTGCTGAGGAGTCCATTGAGGTGAACAGTATTGAATCATTTTAATTCATCCTGGAATAGTAATTGAAATCACCATTCAAAATTCTTTCAGAAGCCCAACGCATTTTCCAACATATATTTCTATACAACGCTCTCAAGAAACTTTAACCTCAACGCAAACACCACCGCCTGCTCGGTGAAGGCACGCGCACCTCTTACGTCACTTTGCACAAGCTGGTCTCACTCTGAAAATTTACGGCGCGGACAAAAATTTCTGGTGTCAGAAGAAGTCCAGTGGCTCTAGAAAATAAGAGCTGGACGACGACAGCTCGTAAGACAGGTAGCCGTGTGGAGGAAGACAGCAGGTCTCTGATGAGTTATGTTGGGCACGTTGCAGAGCGCATGAGGCGCATCACAATGTAGCTGCGTGCCTGTCATGACGTAGTGGGCAGGCGAGCCATAACAGCGTCACAGCACACCATAACGTGATGCTTTATGCCCTGAGATTGTCTGCCACCACAACACCGTGTCACAGACAGGGATTTTTTCTAAATGGTTCTTTGAAACACGACTCTGGAAAAAGAACTCGTGTGACTGATGCGTTATGTTAGGGTTTTGGTACACTGGGATTTTTGGAATCGACGGTGCGAGTTGTAAGTTTTGAGAGTTTATGTGCGCGCTTTGAGCTCCCTATAAGAAGCTGCTCAGTGTTGCTGTGGTTCATTCTACCTATGAAAAAATCGTTCGTTAAGTGACAGCATAGTGAGGACGAATTTGAAATGGTTTCAATGCATGGGAAGTTAATGATACGTTACATGATTTTTAAAGACGGGCGTACAGTGAAATTTGTAAATTTTATTCGCTTTTGAGTAAATATGTGTTCTTCTTTGGACGTAAGCTGCATGCTTGGAAAAATTCACCTTAGTCAACAATACTTTCAATTTTTTTTCAAATCTCACAAACAAAAAAGCAGCAAAAAAGCTTTCTCGTATCTGAGATACCGATGCAAAGATTTTCGTTACTTGACAGTCCGGGGAGATTTGTACTAGAGAATTTCACCCCTGCTTCATATACGTACGCACATTCGAATTAAAAAATTTCAGCTGAGCTCGAACAGTTTTTCAATGAATACGAGATGAAATATTTTTCCTCGGGTAAGTAAATGGGTGCCAGACCTACTGTATGATGGGTGAGTTCTGCATGATGGGTGAGGAGTGCATGATGGGTGGGTACTGCATAGTCGATGAGTACTGCATGATGGGTGAGGACTGCATGATGGGTGAGGACTGCATGATGGGTGACAACTGTACCGCACACGGCCAGAAAGCCTGGCAACGCTGGATTTGACCGCAGCATCACGGGAGACAAACTGAGCTCCTGGCAACTAAATTTGTAATTACAGTGCCATAATTATTGCTTGGGGCCATACTTCATGGTTGGTCTCATTTAGCTTTTCCCTTAGCGACGATGACGACGAATATACAAGTTAAGGCTCTACACGGTCTCTGAAATGAAGGAAAGCAAGCAGCGCCAGGACATGGAGCTGGCACGAAGGGTCCATGCTTAGGATTTAGCAGCTGGAAATCAGAAAGGAATTAGAAGATGCACAAACAAAAGCGAGCTGCCCAAAGATATGACGCTGGGGATGAATCGAGTTACGATGCTGTATTTGATCGTGAAATATTGATTAAATATCGTGTATTTTCAAGTATCGTATAGAATATAGTTAAACTAAATTCAACAAATAAGTGCGACGGTGTTATTCGTTATCAATCTCCAAAACAAATTATACTACATTCATTTATTAAACATTTGGGAATGTTTAAAGTGTGGTAACACATTTTTTCAACTCCCTGTATTAATGAAGTCAGCGCAAGGAAATTAATGAAGACGAAGCCAATTTGCCTTTAAAAGCTTTCATTCCAGTCTGCTTCTGCTGTCTTATTCAGCGCAAACTCATACATTCTTATCCAGTACAAGCTCATCCATTCTCATCCAGCACAAACTCATCCATTCTCATTAAGCACCAACTTATTCATTTTTATCCAGCACCAACTCATTCATTCGCATCGAGCACCTACTCATTCATTTTTATCCAGCGCCAACAGTTTAGCCAGAAGTGTCTTCAGCTGCTCTTTGCAGTTCCTCAACAAGATGGCTGGGATCCCGTCGGGCCCCGCCGCAGATGTCGGAGAGTTCTCCAATGCAATTTACCAAGTCTGTTTCGTTAAAAATTACTTCGCTCATGAGGACAGGTTCTTGGCTTTGTA
>VOMN01124836.1:0-22358 GCA_014899125.1 Orchestia grillus
CCTTCAACCGGTCCTTGGATGCTCCGCCCAAATATTTCCCAATAAGGAGAAAAATGCTAAATAAATATGTGCCTTGGTATATGTGATACGAGATTTGAGGTCTTAGGTCCTGGGATGTTATCTGTTTTTGGTAACTTCGCTTGCCCTCAATGGAGACCAATGTGACGTTGTTCGGAAGCTCGGTGCTTTAATAAAAATGAATTTCAGAAGAAATTTGAAATTTAAATTTCATATTAACTATGGAACCTGAGCGTCATCCAACCTTTGGAATTTCTATTACATAAATACCAGCGAACGTGTGGGGGCCAGAGAATTCAAACGCTATCTCGGGTCTTGAACCTATTATCAAAAACAAAAGAAAATTAATAATTACTGGCTAATTCATAATCTCTTCGTCTTCAAAAAAAAATTATCACACATTTCATACTATCATAAAAAAGTAATAGCATTGATAAATTACGCATTTTTAATTTAGCATTTAACGAGTCTGAACATATTATATCATTTTAATTTATAACTTACTCTCACTTGGGATAATTGAACGTCACAAAATAATATTTTATAGGAATCCTGCACATGAATCGAATCTATTTATCAGTGAAAAGTACCGAAAATATTGATCATATTTCAGAATTACGATGATAAATAAATGAAATTTATATCGACGATAAATGGATGTAAGATATTCATGGATTTGGTTTGCTATGTACAACGCACACTTATAGCATGCAAGGCTAAGCAACACTTGAATTTGTAAGAAATAGCGGTACATCGTCCCTGCCGCTTCAGCTTCGAGATTTAAGGTAAAAAATGGCGAGCGGCCGCCGAATCAACGGAAGGCGCCCCCGCTGCCACGCAGCGATCAATGGTTCCACTCCAAAAACTTGCAATTCCACGGTACCACAAACACGACCCGCCAAAAATTACGGGACATATGATGGTAATTTCTCAAGATGCCCTCTTATTTACGGTAAATCTGACATGAAGCTATGTTATTACTGATATTATTGATACGGACAACCTTCTCTCAAAGTCTTTCTGATCAGGAATACGGACCCGAAAATCTGGACCCGGAAATTTACTCCTATAAAATTCCTTCATTGCCTAAACGAATGAATAGGCACAAGAAAAAAGTATAAATATGAACCTGAGGCATAATTATATAGTATAGAAACTACGCACACTACATATGACCCAAAAAAAATTAAACAAAGTTAACTACAATATACCCTCTACGACTTACATACATGCATGTACAAAAATACGTTTTATTTCACTGCCTGCCTAAATTAAATTACTGTTACATATGTTACATACGATACTTTATGCAAGCAAGTAGTATAGTAGATACGGTGCTCAAGTTCGATTTATGTTTCTTGAGAATTACTATTTTTGTCTTTGGTGCCAGATTAACACATAGAATAAAAAGATACTTGAGATATATTCACGCAATATCATAGATACGGTAGATTTCAATACACAAAGTCGATGTATATCTTTCTGCGATGCGAATATATTTTCAACAGTCTATGTATCGCTGCATCGAATGATGTCATTAAAGAATAATTATTGGCACTCTTTACAGTATATGAAAGCTTTATAAAGGTTGTCAAATTACTTCTATGAACTTCCGGGTACGTCTACCTGTCTACATTGCTATCGTGTGTAGACGATCAATTTATGAGTGTACAGAAGCAGTGTACATATAAGCAAACAATTCCTAAATCTATTCGTACTAAATAAGGAATATACCATAGAATAGAGGTTATTGCGAATTTCAAACATCTCAATCAGTGACAATTTTTATTCAAGGCTGAGCGTTTAGCAAAATATGCTCTTGCACTCATCAGGGCAATGTAATTCGAAAAGCAGGATTGAAGTAGTTTCAATATAGATTAGACGTACAAACCCAGAGTTTCTACGTTAGCCTATCATTTATTCCGATTTAATACCTGCCAAATTTTGTTTATTCTCAAATTTTTCATTTATCTCTTCTGAGAACAATATATGATACGCTTTGTAGTTCTGTTTCTTATCGTATTGAACAAAATCTCAAAATTTTGAATCCAACATCCTTCACTCCTCGTTTAACGTTAAGGCCCTTCAGTTTTAAAACTTCAATTCGCACATGCCGTTTATATCCGCAGTTAAACGAACGAGATGCCGAATTGGGTACTACTTTTGCCATCTCAAATGATCATCACAGGAAAAGGGGAAACAACGGTAGCTGGGATGATAGGCTCAATTTGTGGGAGTGGCTGGTGTTTGCTGCCGCTGGTCCAAATGGCGTAGAAAATCTTCTTCTGGAGCTCCTGGTAATCAAACGGAAGTGACTGAGTCCCGTACATCGAGCGCAGCTCGAAGAAAGCGGACAAAATTCCCCCCTTCATATCGTTCATTTGTATCTCAGATACGAAACAATCTTGTGACAAGCGACTTGCATCGAGCCTCAGAATTTTCACGCCTTATTCCAAGCTGTACCTCCTGCTTCTTGTTTGATTCATCCACGCCTTATTAACACTGTATTAACATCGCTGTATGAGAGTGAGGTGTTGCAAAATATACAACTTTTTAGGAATAGATTAGGAATTGATAAATTTAGCATGAACCGATGATGATAACTCCGAGATATATTATTTTCGTGAGTCAATCTCAACAACATGACTGAATACCATCGACTCGGTCTAGTGTTACGATCACAAGTATTGTTTTTTCTAAGCTACGCGACGGGTCGTTTTCGAAAAGTTCGTAAATATATCGGCGTGAAAAAATTGCAATCGCGAAAAGTGCGATGAGATTCGTTTTCTGAGTGGGCCATTTTTCTGTGGGCGAAGATCTATTTGGCTGACGGCAATTGAGAAAAATGGCCGCTCTTAACATTGCAATAGAGAGCCTAATACTCTCTCCCATGAGCAGTGTGAGCGTTAGCAAGAGTTTCTGGGATCGCTTCACCAAATTTTGAGCTATAAAAACTAACAAAACAGATTTAACTAAGAACTGAAATAAATTATGATTCGGACGATAATTTATTGAATAAGAGGCGTCAAAATTAACTCGTTTAAATTGCAGTTGTGCAGTTTTAGACTTCGGGGTAGGCTTTACCGAACAATCGGGGTAAATACTATAATAATCCTTGTTCTTACTGAGCCTGAGAGAGAGCAATAGAACATCAAGGCATGACGTTGACTGACATGCCTACTACGAAAGTGAAACGTCAATTTCAGGTTTTAAATATTGTATTTTTTCACAAGTGTTCATTTTTATGGCTTACAATATTTAACGTTAGCGTAAAAATTGCAATGCTACCAATATTTGGGAAAACCTTTTTAAAATTCAAGTTTATATGAACTGAAATAGAACACAATAAAAATAAAATCAGCACCTTCTTGAAAGATCAGTAATTCATTTGAACGATATTTATACGATTTAACTCTGACACGAAAACACCAAAAAGAAATAAGTTTTCGGACGCGAATCATTCTTAATATTCTCATAGTTATTTTAAATTATTTGTACACGGCACTCAATGTAAGGCCGTTTGCAAAAGCTTTATCACTTCCAGTAATTCCTTTAAGTTCAGAAGGATTTCGTGAGTATAGCTTTAGCTCCTGTCTCTGATTGCTGAATTAAAAAAAAGGTTGAATAAACACGGGAGGCCGAACGTAAAAGGTTAGCCATTCACAAACATCGTAAGGATGGCCGAGTAAGGTTCATTTTACTGTGACAATGAGCTAATTTGTTCAACCTGAAAAGTTACTTCAACAATTCAAAAATTCAAAAGCAATTCAAAACACGCTGCTCCCTCACATCAAAGTTAATTTGGTTGAACTGTCCTATTGTTTCCGTTTCAAGTTTTCCTATGTGCGTGCAGATATATTCAATCGTGCGATACAATGTGAAAAAGTAAATAAATGGACTAGACTGTGGGCATGAAAACTTACATGAACAGAAGATGTGCAGGAAGTTTATATTGACAAGCTATTTTACCAGCTTTGTACCTACAGTTGGACTCTAAAGCCATGTACTGTAGCGTTAGATACACTGTTTGACGGTGTAACCAGTTTTTCGCAAAGAAGTCTACGGGGTTTACTTCAAAGATTCAAGTATCTCGTTTTGCAAGCAGATGCGATGTTCTTTGTGAAACTGAAGTTCAGTCTAGAAATTTTGAGGATTTCTACTTAAAGGTCTAAATGCCACGTCTAAGCGCAACAGGTGCAGTAATCATAGAGACAGGATTTTTACTTTTAGCTAAAAAGTCTACGGATTTTGCTTCAGGCATTTCAGTATCTCTTGCTCGTGTGGCAGATGCAGTGATTACGGAACGACTGTATTTTTATCAGTGAAATCTGCAAGTTTTATATCTAATGTTAAATTACCTATGGAATTTAAGCAAACATTTTTAAATTTCCATAGTTTTTTCAACGGAATAAGTAACATTAAAATGCAAATAAAATTTCGTCACATTGTTTAAATATTTCATTTTCTGTAAAATTACTCTAAAAATGGGGAAATATTAATTTCATACAGAATTTCTAACCTCAGCTTAAAAGCAGCTGGTTAAAAAGTGTTTCCTGTACCTGAAAAATATTCACCGACAATGATTCTTTCTCAACTGATAAATGTTGATTACTCTACAGGTTTAAAAAATGTTTTTATTAGAGGCCTTTCGGAACCAGTAGAAGCAGATAAAGCAGTATGGAACAATAATGTTAAGTAAACTAAATAAAGGAACAAATCAATATTAAGGGATAGGAAATCACAAGTATGGCCTCGTGAGCTTTTTTTACAGCAAATACGCCGTCTTGGTTTCGTGGTATCTGATAACAACCAATAATCTACGTACACTTTTGTGCTGATACAAATCACTACGATGATAACGACGGAAACACTGATAGTTCGCACTTATCTATGCCTTGTGAGAAACAAACTGTACATGTACAGTGAACTGCGCGCATTCTTCCATACTTTTGCTTCGGCTAGCTTTGGTAAGTAGCATAAATAAACTTATCATCAAAGAAGGTAAGTTCACAGGAATTATTGAAGTGAAAAAGGGCACCTTTTTTATTGATAGAAACACTGATTCCAAATCCTTCGTACGCGCTGTTGTAGTGATCTGAAAAACAGAGGATGTCATTCTGGTAATATTGATATATTTAACTATTCATCACTCTTCGTGTGACACAGAGTGCAATCTGAGCGATAATACTGATAACTTACAGTGCAACTTGACTTGGGGTATGAGGGGTATAAAGTATTCATACAATAATGGAATAATATGACTAACTTTGTAAAACTAAAAGGAAAAACCTACTAACCATATATCACGGTTTCACTAGGTCTTTGAACAGTACTAGACATTAATAAAGCCATCTTTCTACTGATGCGTCAACATGAACCTTAAGAATAATGACTTCATTTGAAACTCTCCACCATAGCAGGAAACGAATTCGTAGTACATAGCCTGTATTTCATAAGAATGTCTATCGAACTAACCTAGCATCTTGCATGACATTTAACATTCAGGTACCTGTTATCATTAACAACTTCTCCCATTTAGCTCAATGTAATGGGCTCAAGCACTCATTGCGGAAGCCTGAATAAATCTTGGAGAAATTTTATCTCTGTCTCTCCTCCCTTTCTCAGCCGGGTCGAGATTAAGCACAACGTCCGTCCTCCCATTAGCTGAAGCACGTCTTCTCTGAGGACGGATTGTGGCTGTGATTGCTGGATAGCTGAGCTCAGTCACCGCTGGTTCTTTTGGTCCTGGTTTTCGCAGTCAGCAAACACGTCACAAAAACGGAAGATCGATTTACGAGCCCAAATAAATGAGCTCCGATTTCTTCAGAGTGCTGAAGTATCGTTCACGTTGTGGCAAGTCTACGAGTACATGATGTAGTTACCGTGGAGTTTTTTAATTTTATCCTGAATGAATCGACTATTCTCAGTTAAAACAATGTTTTGGGACGAAAAGCTATGGAAGTTTTAGGTGAAGAACAATTAGTTTCGCTCAACCCTGAAAAGCAACGAAAAAGAAGGGATAACAAAATTTAGTGGTTTAGGGTACGAAGAAAGTATAATTCTATTTCGATTTCATAGAAATACGTTTACCATTCAAGCTTCTTAAAGTATGAAACGTGTTACTTAGTATCCAATTCTTCCAGCAGTATTTTTCTTAGAATAAAAAAAAACACATGAAAATGTAAGTATCTTACATTGATAACGGAAGGATTTGCTGAGAAGGAAATTGTTGTCTTGAACTATTATGGATTGAGAATTTGAGTACGTAAGAGTCTATACCAATAAAAGAATCGAGGTTGATGGATTGAATTCATAAACCTTATAGTTTGTTAGATCAAGGAATAAACGGAAGGCAATATAAATAGAACCTCGATATGTTTAAAGATAGCAGTAAAACCCAGCGTTCATTATAAAGTAATTTATCCTTACAACTTGATGCTTTTGTGGTACGCCTGTAAATAAGTGCGTTCGCTTGCTTTCAAGCACTTGCATTCTTTTTTAGGCAAACCGCTGCGTATGGTTTTTCCCATAGTTACTATTGAAATTAATAGAATTCCTTAGTAAGTTATTAAGTTTTTTGTATGTCCTAAAATTCACGATCAAGCGTCTAAGCAACAACTGTTTCAAAGACTAGAAGAATATCAGCAAAATTTATTTTACTTGCTAAACAGTTTTTGAAGCCATGGAATGTAGATGAGCTTTTGTTAGTTAAATAAAAATCCTGAACGGATTCAGTATTTTCTGAATGGCCAGTGTAAATTTAAATGAATCAGATTGATCTGCTCATACAGTACAAAACGTGAATTGATTATAATGCGTAATGAGCTGTCGTTGTTTAAGCGACTTTAGAGTGACGTACGCCCTTTTCCCGTACGCTGAATTTTTCCCTCTACGATAATGAATCTATATTTCAGTTTCACTATTTTCCAACACATCCACATCGAAAAACTTTATATTAGGGTCATAGCTCAACTATGGTTTGATGTACCAAGTGGCTATAATACGATGTGATTACAATGTAATGCAACTAAGTTAAATTCAGCAACTTAAACTTTCACCTTTCTTTTCAAGCAATAATTTGACATCAGTGTGCAGCTCTTCATGTCCAAATTAAAAAAAAATTGGACCTCCTTCACTTATGAAATATCGATAACAGTTAGCACTGTATCATTGAAAATCATTCTGACGCATGTAAGTACGAAACCAAGTCCGGATGTTCAGAATGCAAATATATCTCTGACACGAAAAAACTTTAAAGCAATAAATAAGGATATTTTCATGTACGAAATAGAATGCCACGAATCTCCCCTACACTGTTACAAATTCCGATTTTTTGGCTCATTAGGAAATGAGCTTCGGTAATAGGATACCTTTTTTATGATAGAATAAACGTTATCGGTCCAATGGGAATTTTGTCTCATTTTATTCATTCAGGCACGGAAATTCTATAAAATAATCCTTAGCATGTTTGTTACCGCTCAATTTTTATTCAATGCTTTGGATTCTTATCAAAAAAACATAGTTTTTAGCTTTACCTTCAGCTTTCCATGAAATTGATTCCGCCGATTCTTTCTTTTCATAAATACAGACTCCAACGACAGTAGGCGCACGACATTTGAAACTGTATGATAATGATGAATACTCAACTGCATATTCTGGCCTCAATTCAATCCTTAACAAGATCACACCTATAAAATGAATCAGATTCCAAAAACGTTAAACAAGTTGCTATCTATAAAATATCTAGAAATCCGTATAGCTGACCCCGAGTTCAGTCTCCGCCTAGGCCCTCCACTTGATTCTTTTCCGCATCTCTTTTTGATCTCGGCCATCACATAACTCGAGCCCGCATCGCGAGCACAACAGTACGCTTGGGAAGCTCAACAGCAGATGAGATAGAAAATCAGCGGCAATAAGAGTTTCGGAACATTTTGGCATTTGCGTCTAGCAGTTGTGGCAAAATGCCTCCGTAAGAGCATAGAACTTATTGCTTTGTTTGGGCTCGGTTGCTGGTCTCAACTGCGCTCTCATTCCATTTGAGTGTACCAATATAAGTCTGGCAAATATTTCACCAAATTGCCGTAGAGTTTAGAGCGTGAATGAGAAAGTAGCGTGGTTAGGGTTCGCCGTACGATTTGACAGTGAGTTGTACTTTGGTCGGCCATAACGAAGGTTTGGGGAGTTAGCGGATGCCAGCATGGTCTCCAATTGAGAAAGAAATGCTTAGGAGGGATACGTTGCACCCATTCAAGCGCTAGGAAGTTTTGCAGGGGGATAACATTACAGGAGCGGCAGCCCACAGCGCGCAGCTCCCCCTTCATGCCTAGCCCGCTTTCGCTTGTGCTTAAGATCTCGGGATTTACAGGTTCACAGGATAATTATTTTAGAAAACAAAAAATTTGAGCAATATGGAATCTGTTTGCTAACCAGCTTTGCTGCAGAGTAAAGCGCTTCGATTTCCCACAATCGTTTTTCTCAGCATATTTAAGCTAAATGATGCTGCGGTTTCACAACACGCTGCAAAATTTTCAAGTGTACAACCATTATAAAATTTTACACCATCGAGCTCAGCTACGAATCTCATTTTATTTTCATATCTACTTCTTTTACTTCGAACTCCAATTTCTGAACCAAGAAAATCAAGGAGCTTAGTCCTCCCTGTGTAGAAAAGTTATCCTTCTTTTTTAAGGAGTTTAATGAGCTCAATGCAACCGTTATTCAGTAGAATGACGCAACCTAATTCTGGGTGTCCTCACTAAAACACAAAATCATGTTCCAAACGAGCTGTACGAGTGTATCTTAATGAGATAAAGCAAAGTTTAACTTTGACCAGGTAGGCTTACTTTCATGACTGTCAACTTTAATGTCGTGAAACACCTCAAATACATGATGATTTGTAAGTCTTTTCTAGCAGTTTCAACTGTAAATATGAAAGAGAATTCCTGAAATATGAAGATGATATGATTCGTAAATATTTGCTACCATAACATTTCAGTTCCTACGTAATTCTGAGGGAAATTAAAGTAAAAACATGTACACAGAAGAACATGGAAATACTGCACAGCTCTACACACAACTTGAAGAAAATACAGTACTAATAAGTGAAGAACAGAATGTTATTTTCGGTATCCCTGATACGGACTGCCTTATCTGACAGTCTCGCTATTAGTTTAAGACAGACGGAAAGACAGATGGACGGACGGGAAGTACCAACCGACCAGGCAAGCAGCACTGGGTTATTGTTATTCAGTGGTATGACGCAAACTAGAGCTTTTCGATGACGAAAAGTACGTGTAATATTTCAGAGCTGCCGCTGTCCAGTGCCGTGCAGTGAGTACAATGTTCTACGACGCTCTATAACGCGTCACACCGCACCTCAATGTACTAGAGAGTACGTATCCTTGTACAACAGTATGCTCAATCAATTTCTATTCTGTACAGTACATAAAAGTTCAGCTCGTACTACGCCTGCCGACTTTCAGAACTCAAGCGAACGTAAAAGTTATGAGCCAAGTACACTCTTAAGTGAATAACACCCAAAATTAAAAGAATGAAAATTTAAAAAGTAAAAAAAAATAGTCGAGCAACTAAAAAATTTTCATTATTCATCAAAGCTAAGATATGCAACGTCATTAAGTCACCGTCCGTAGCAGCAGCAGCTCTCTCGCTCGGCCAGGCAGCGCAGACACGCGCTCTCACTTTATGTTCAAGCTGGAAAATACTGGCCAAGTTTAAACGAATAACTTCCAAAGTTGAAGGCCTGACAACTTTGCTGCTTATGTAACTGAGAGTAAGCAATGACGCCATGCCTCGCAGTGTATTAGCTCTACAGAAAATTATGTTGTGACTCTTTTCTAGAGTCTGCAATGTAAGTGGAATGATGGTAAAATTGTGGCGTATCAAGAATTTTGTAAAATAGATAAAATATTGAATGAGATATCCTCTGCTCATCAATTTACCCCTGAAATCTGCAAGGCTTTAGTAAAAAGTAACGTCTATATTTTTAAAAAATTATTTGAACGACATGTCAAGTATTTTTTAAAAACCTCGGTATCTGTCCTCTTAAACAAGTTAATACTTTCTCTTTGACCTGAAGTACATTTGAAATACCTGCACACGAGACAAAACGCAGATTAAGTACAAATCTAATCAAAGAAGACCGGTTTTTTCCTGTGATAATGAATTCTTCGAATCTAAGGCAAATTTTTTCATCGGGAGGAAACTTCTGTTGAAATGAATTCAACGCAGATGAGAATATCTGCGCGCAAGGTTGATAGCGTTCTTTATTAGATCAGTTTTTAGTTAGAGTATTATTTTCCTTGATGATCAGTAACTGAATCTCTCTTACAGATGTAGGTAAAAATTCTTGGGAAAAAGTCAAACAAGATAGATGTCCCATTCTTGGGAAAAAGTCAAACAAGATAGATGTCCCAATTCTTGGGAAAAAGTCAAAAAAGATAAATGTTCTAAAACGTGGCAATAGAACATCTTTGTGCGACCAAATTGCATAAAGGCTGAACTGAAACTGACCAATTATTCATTTGAGCGTAACTGATCCATGGAAAAAAACGCTGACGATTTAAAGCGGAGGGAATTGCTGGCACATTTACCACCGAGGATTCAAATTATACCACAAGTCGACTTTAATGTACAATTGTCATTCTTTTCATTAGATTCGAAAACGTAAGCACAATTGGAACCAATTTTAATGTCAAACTTGGTACTGAAGAAAGGAATCATAGCATCTCTCCTGCGAAATCAGTACATAAAAATATCACAGTACAATAAGGTTCATGGCTGGAGGAAACCATCAACATTTCACGTTGCCTATAGCAACAGCGACAAAACGGTAGCATGGATACTGCACCATGAAACTGCGTTCAGTTTTTGAGAGTCCTGACTCGCTGTTTTTTCTGTGTTTCTTTCTTCTTTTCTTGGAGAAGAGCGATGGCCTTTCCTCAGCAGGTTAGAAACGCTATTTTCCTAACAATTTTTGGAATCTCTCATTATTTCCGTAGCTCGTCAAATTTCGCCTCGCAGTTTCTGCTTAAGAAGTTATAAGCTCTCTTTGACCCTCTTTAAAAGTCACTAAAGTTTTGCCTTCTGCCCTGACATGTTACGAGCAGGAGAGCAAAAATAGTAGAGCGTCGGCAAAAGTATTGCCATACTTGTCTTGAAACCTGTGACATTGAATGTGTTTTATGAAGAAAATTTGAAGTCTGACATTTAAGGTTTGAGTTAGCTATCACTGCTCCGTTTAGGCTAATTTTCTTTCTAAATTTGATTCGTGAAACTTGTTCTCATCATAATGGTAAGCAAAATTGAAAAAATAAACAATATAATGAGCTTCGAAACATTATGTATCACTTTGAAAAAGAATATTTAATCGAACCCAAAAAACCAGGAATATAATCATAATGATACATCGAACACAGGAATATAAGTTACGACCCAAATATAAGATGTCGCCTCAATAAAAAGTAATTGCTTGCATTTAAGCTATCGGTGCAGCAATGCCTATTGTTTCAATTACTGGAGCTGTGTGGTGTTGTCCGTCACAAAGAGGAGTCGCAAGAGATTCCACACTTGAATAAAAATGAACAACATAATATTACATTGAGTGGTCAATAAGAAACGCTAAATTTGATTTTGTCAAAAAATTAATTTTCTGGTATTTGAAGGCATATATGTTCTTCACCGTCACTTATATTTACTCTGATTTATAATTTTCAGTTTTTCACAATACTTGTGTACAGTACGTCATAGAGCCGATTACAACAACTGACCAACGGTTTCTCATCGTGAATACATTTTACAGCAATTTAGTTCCTTTGCTGAACACCCTGCCTGTATTTCAAAAGCCTAAGTTAATGGAGTGTTAATAGTATTTAAGGTAAATTAAATTAACAATATTCCAAATCTCATCTCCGCACCGCCGGCTCAAGCATTATGACTCATTGAAAAAATAATTATATTACATAAAAAGATTATGTCAGCTCATTAAAATTATGTATAATTATATTTACTATAAAGATAATGATAATAAAAGAAATATTTTTTATTAATGTTTAGCTAGCATTCGTGCATGTCAAGCAGTATATGTATATTCAAAGAAAACAAGAAAGTGTTCTCACAGTTGGTAATTAAACTAATTAGGAAAGAAAAAACTCGCGCTTGCGCACCAATCGCTATCGAGCACCACCTACCCACGACTAATTTAATAATTACGCTACACTTCAGTATGAAATTAGTGAACTTATTTACTGTATTTCTGCTTCGAAATAATCGATCACAAAGAGTGAGTACATTTTTTAACCACTCTGTATATATTAGACAAATCGAATGTATGTGCCTTAACACCTTCTTTAATTGCCAGTAATATTGGAGAATACAAAATGTATTTCACAGATGGTAAAGTTTTGCTCAAAACAAAATTGTCCTGACACGAACCACCAGCCCCAAATGTTTACTAAAGTTCATTTCGCTAGTTAAACAGATGATCACTTCATAGTTCTCAGTTACTAGTTATGAAGGCCGTTATTTTTTCATATTCATTTTGTTGCAGATCATTTATCTTTCTTCTTCGAAGAGTAAGGTAGAAATTATTTTCTGAATTTTTCAAGAATAAAACTAATAATAACATCTTTAGATAACCTCATTTAGGAGTACAACTTGGAATAACCTCGGGAAATAAAATTTAAAGGTGGCATTTGAAATAACTTGAAATAAAACTTAGAAGTAAAACCTGATACAACCTCTTAAAATAAAATTTGAAAATAAAACTGGAGATAACCTCTTGTAATAAAATTCATGATTAAAACTGGAGATAACTTCTCGAAATAAAACGTAGAAGTAAAACCTGATATCACCTCTCGAAATAAATTTTTGAAAGTAAAGCTGGAGATAACCTCTCCAAATGACATTTTGTTACAAGCAAATGGCATTGATTATGACACCAGGCCTGCGAATTTTGCACATAACGGGCGATTTAGGCAAACCTCTCACAGTTTGTGACTCATAAGGCAGACAAGAAGCCGACATAACCACACAGGACCCCTCTCGAGTTTGAATGTATTCTCAAAATACTTAAAAACTCAGCTTCAGCCGTAGTCGGAAACGGAGCTTCACAGAATTAAATTCGCGGATGTGAAAATATATTTACGTACCTGCTCGAGCTGCAATCCATAGGGACTGCGACCTTTTTGCGTTCTTAAAGACGAATAAATCCTGCAGTTCTATGAATGTAAAATAAGATGGAAGTGATGTCACAACCGTGCACGGACAAATGACTTCCAGCAGCCCGACTTTGGTCCACCCGCGCTGCAGAAATTCTCTAATTATCCCTCCCATTCCATTTCACACTCCACCGAGCTTGTCAAAAAGAGCCTGGACGCTGAGGTAGATTAAATTAATTCTTGCTTCGACAGCAAATATTGCAAAAATGTTCTGGGGGGCTCTGAAAAGCAGCCCGCTCGAGCCTGTTTCTTATTTTTGTTTCCTTTCGACTGTTGCCAAACAAATGGCTGAAGGAGACCCGCTTCACCCCTAGGAAATAACACGCTATTTGAAGCCTGCTCTAATTCCCTTATACCATAACCTGTTGTCCTCGAACTGAGGGGTCAGGTCGGCTCGATTCAAGCCGAAGAAGCTCCATTCTAAAATTGTTGTGCTCGAAAAAATAATTCGAGTTTGGGTATCCACCTTTAGTTATTGCCCGCTAATTACTGATGAGCTTATTGTTGACGGTTTACCCATCTAAGTTTAAAACTCAAGTGGGGGTTCCGTCTCTAATTAATCAGTGTCCACTGATTATAACCAATCGGGTTACTGTTGGTGATCTAATTTTCTATTATTAGCTTCCAACTTCCGAAAAAAAAATCTCTTGTCGAAGTAGTAAAATTGTTGCAGAATAATCATTTTGACCTCATCAAATCGAAATACTTGCTGCCTCTGCGGAGCTTTTGCCTTTAACTTCCAATTAAAATAAAATCGATGCGTCAATCTTTAATAAGTGCAAGAATTTTTCCAGTTGCTTTGTCACCAAAGTTACCCTATAGGGCGAAATAAAACCTGATGTTTTTTTCCAGAGGAAGCGCGATTTTATCAGGGATTCTTAGGTAGAAAGATACATGCGATATTTAGCTACAGTTAATTCATAACAGCAATCTTCTCAGCGTAATTATGAAAAAGATTGATGGGCTAGCATGAAAATAATACAGGAGAAATTATGGGAATATCATGCATTGGTGTAATGTTCTCAGAACGTTTTATAGAGGAATGGTGATGCAGGTATCAGTCCTACTGATGCTTTTTGGTTCGAACATAAAAGCTACAGTTCTGTACCGGCGGCAAGCATTTCAAGCCAAAATTTCATTCGCAGATAAAATGTACGTTTTCCTCATCGTCTAATATTGCGGCCATCTAAACCGTATACCATTAAACATGTTATGTTATTTCAGTACGGGAACCGGCGGATTTTCGTTAAAATGCCCTTGAATAGCTAAAAAATAAGCTAAGATAAGCTTTAGGACATTGGACATTGTGGTGAGTGAAACAATATTCAAAACCAATGGCTACGTTGACGTGAGATGCTCGCAGTTTGTGAAGCTCGTATGTAGAACGCATGTAGAACGTACGTAGAACGCATGTAGAATGCACGTAGAACGCATGTAGAACAAGGCGCCTGGTGTTCTCCCGTAGACTAATTTAAATTTCATCAACCTCTGTAAGACGCTAACCGGAAGTAAGGCTAGTAAAATTTTTAACCTATATTACTTTGAACACGAGCTACTAGGATGATTATTTTAGTGATATGCTTGATTTCTCGCCCTTTTCCAACACTTTGCGCTGAGGGAAGAATATGCATCGGCCAAAACCAGCGTCCAGCTCGTCAACTCCCGCGCTCAGACCACATTCAGCATTCGATGTTAACGGCTGGAAATGCGGTACTTTTAACGGTAGCATTTTACCCTCGTGATCTCGACGTAAGAATGAAAGTTAGGGAGAAGTTTAGCGCCGGCCGCCGAGCTCAATCAATCAGGGAAGATTTGGGAGGCCCAGGAAAGAAAAAAATCATTTTCCCTGATTTCAAAGCGATGGGTGTCAGATTAGGAAGTGAATTATTGCGTTGAAATTGTCAGTTTTTTGTTAACTGATAGGGTCTGTAGGCAGTTGGGGAAGTGAACAAAGAAACTGATCTTGGCTAAAAATAACAAGGCAGCGACATGGACTCCTGTACATGTTGAAAACATCTACAAAACCTAGTTTATGGTACAATTTTTTGTAATATTTAATGACATCTTGTCTACACTTCTGATGCCGCTCATTCTGAAGAAAAATCGCTCATTTTGTGGGCTGAGAACACACATCGCACGTTCATACAAATGAAACGCATTCTCAAAGTTATTTTGTCCTGAAACATTCACACGAGTTTTATGAGACAGCGGGCAACAAAAGGGACCAGCAATTAAGTTTTTACGGAGAATTTCATACACAGGCTAGCATAAATTTTATGAAGCAACTTATGGACGGTGACCCCTAAAGTTACTAGTAAATTTCGAATTTTAAATTGTGCCCGATATTGGCACGAGGAGCTCGTACCACCTGCAGAGAGTGAACAGATAATTTTGCAAAATCATTTTCCTTGTTATGATCATATCGTGTTGTTATTATTAGTCTTGGGGTTTGTACCGCGTTGTTTACAGAACGAATTTGGGTAGAAGTAACACGTCCCAACTGCATATAGTGAACACATTCGTTATTGTAGCTTCATGTGGATGTAATAATTGTAACTGTATATATATGGGTCGCAAATATATTGCAACTACATATATAACTAAATTGTGACTAGATGTGTGTGCTTTAATTACAATGTAACTAGATCGTAACGACATTTGTGTGTTGTAACTACATTGTAACAACAGGTGTAACGACAATTTTGCATTTTAACTACATTGTAATTACAGGCGTAGCTACATTTCTTGTGTGTACATTATAATTACATATGTATACATATATGCGTTGCAAATATATTATAACTACATGTGTGCGTTATAATTCAGCAGAAGATTCTTCTTATTTCACTCAGTGTCGTTAATAACTCACCCTTGCAACTGTTTTTTCATCGCATCACGAAACATTTAATTCAGTTACGTAGTAGCTTACATTATAACATAACTTTCTTTATGTTAAACGCTGCTGAATATAATTAACATTTCAGAAAATAATATTTCATGTAATTATTTACGTAGCATTAGTTTATCCGAATAAATCCGTACCATTCGTGCATTCAATTCATTAAGTAGCTTTATTGAACCTAATTAGTTATTATAGTTCTAATTCGTCCAACTAAAAAACTATTTTGCCTGCTATGTATTAATTTGAATCCATCTTACCTCAATAAATGAACGCCACAACATGTACCTGCATCAACGAATAACTACATATCTATGTCTCGCATACATATTATTCCATGTTGCAGGTTTGTATGCTAGCACCGGCTGTTGCCACCTACAGGCGCCATTTTTGTATGCTTGCGCCGTCTGTTGCCACTCATAGGCGCCATTTTTGTATGCTTGCGCCGTCTGTTGCCACTTACAGGCGCCTTTTTTGTATGCTTGCGCCGTCTGTTGCCACTCATAGGTGCCTTTTTTGTATGCTTATGCCTTCTGTTGCCACTCATAGGCACCATTTTTGTATGCTTGCGCCGGCTGTTGCCACTTACAGGCACCTTTTTTGTATGCTTGCGCCATCTGTTGCCACTTACAGGCGCCTTTTTTGTATGCTTGCGCCGTCTGTTGCCACTTACAGGCGCCATTTTACCCGCGATTTAAGCAATTTTCGGCTATTATTGAGAACACATCCGTGGGAAGTTGCTCACTCTCAGCCCCTCCCCCCCAGGATGGACTCGTTTTTACCCACTCGATTTTTTCAAGTTTGCTCGAGAAAACTCGTAAAGTGTTCGATTTAAGGAAAACTGGAGACGAGTTATGCGAAATTTCTTGACCTCTCTCGGTGCAAATCGACCATTCCTAAGTCTACTCATACACTTCAAAGAAATAAAGTCATCTCAGTATTGTGCATTTTCATCAGACAACATGGCCAGGAATAGGGTTGAACGCGTACCAGTTGCACGAACGTTTTGAGAACATGCGGATTGAGGCCTCTGCCATTATTGAGGACACATGCGTCTGAAACTACAAACTCTTGGTGGTTGATCCGGCCACACGAGCTGCCTATATAAACCATCACGCAATTGTCCCCATTATTGGGACCACATCCGCGTGATGTGATCAGCTCTTAAACGCTCGCCAACCGATCCGGTTCCCGCTAGCGGTGGAAGAGCAAGCGATTTAACTTCCCTAATTGCCGCGAGCAGCCGCCAGAAAGAGGGCTTTGTGCTGCTGACGCTTCCCATCGTACAGCTTCGGACGCTTTTCAATCACCTTGCTCGTAAGAACTCCTCAGCTTCACAGTGGACTCACAATCCGAGATCGAAAATTCCCGTCCTGTTTTGCAAGCAGTCACGCCCGTTGTGCTCGTGTGAAGAGATAAATTAAAACTTGAAGAAGATGAATTTTTGCAGTTCGCCATGTGAATATGTCTCTCAAGCATCTTCGTGCGGGTCGTCGAAGCAACCGATGGCTCTAAATATGTGGTAGTTCTACAAGATTACTTTACTAAATGGCCCGAAGTTGTTTCTCTTAAATCAGTTGATTCCGAAGCCATTATAACGTGGTTTACGCGAGATATCATTCCTCGATTTGGTGTAGTTTCAGAGTTAATAACTGATCAGGGTATCCAATTTGTTAGCGAGAAGTTTAAAGAATTCCGTAAGTTTGTAGGAATTCGCCAGAAATTCACTACACCATTTCACCCTCAAACCGATGGAATGGTCAAACGTTTCAATCGAACATTCTTGAACATGATTAGAAATTATGTTGATCTAAACCAAACTGATTGGCCAACTCATATACCTCTTATACTGTTTGCGTATCGTACTAGCGTGAATGAATGTACTGGCGTAACACCTGCTAAAGATGTGCAGGGACGAAAACTGAAACTACCTATTGATATGTTCCGTTCACCTAATTTAATGTTGAATCCAAATGAAACAGGTTTGGATGATTTGTTTACAAAAATGCAAGTAATTAGAACTGATATTAGAACCCAATGTGAGAAGTCTCTTGCAAAGAGGAGGCAGGATTACGATAAGGCAAAAACTAGATCAATCAAGCAGAAGTATGACATTGGTGATCATGTTAACTGGAAAAAGCCCGTTGCAAAGAAAGGGCGCAGTCCCAAACTGTCTCCCATATGGCAAGGCCCCTTTGTCGTTAAGCAGAAACTTTCTGATTTGACCTATGTTCTAACTGATGATAAAAGTAAGAGTGTCACTGTACACATAAATAATTTAAAACTTTGTCATGATTCTGCTCAACAACCTGTCGGAATTAGAACGCGTGGAAGACCCCCACGATCATGAAATTTCGTACATTTCTGATGTTTCCCTAATGTGTTTTTCTATAATTCGCGTGTGATTGTTGATTTTTTTTTCGCTACTTGAGCTGTTGCTTTAAGGGGGGGAAAGCGTAGCATGAAGGGCTAATTGCGTAAGTGCATACGTGTGTGTATGCGCCTGACGACCGGGCAGGTAGTTGCCAAACCGGCAGTCGCGCGGTACTTACTCTGTATTGAGGTTGGGTGTAACGATCTCTCCTTCGAACTTGTTCGGTAACTTCGTTTCGTTCCTCATGTAATGTTAAATAAATTTCTGGGATCAGACTCCAGGTTTATTTCCACCACCTTGCTATAAGTACATACAGGTCAAAATGGGGGGGGGGTTCCTTATCCCGCTCTGGCGCGGTGACTCACGCGACTGTTAACACTCTTGTTCCACTCATCGGGGGTGATAGGCACACTGTCTTTTTTGCTAGTCGTTAACAATACGTAGTCGGCTGTAGCCACAGCAGTCCAAATAGTCAATCACTGCATAGTGATGACTGGCTATTTGAAGCCTTCAAAAGTGACCATCGTCTAAAAACTAATTAAGCACCAATTCGTCACCCAGCTTCAAAACCGGAAAAGATATACTTTATCTCTCCTCATAGTCAATTGCACATTCAATCATAAACACATTTAAACAAGCCGCCGGATAAGCATGTGCTGACGCGGTACGCACTACAGGTCGGCTGTGTTCATGAGGCGCTATTGCAGCTGTATTGTGGGTTATACAGTTGTGCAGACGGCAGTTTTGATGGTGTTGCGCNAAACAAGCCGCTGGATAAGCATGTGCTGACGCGGTACGCACTACAGGTCGGCTGTGTACATGAGGCGCTATTGCAGCTGTTTTGTTGGTTATACAGTTGTGCAGACGGCAGTTTTAATGGTGTTGCGCTGTAACATGATTAAAAGGTTCGAAAAGATTAAATTACTTCCCATTATATCTTGTTGAAAAAAAGAAGGTTGTGTCCTGATTGTCTGTTTCAGCTGCTGTGGAAAAACCAACGTCACTTTGAAACAATTTGAAACTACCGAAACAATTTGAAACTATTGAAGCAACTTGAAACAATTGGAAACAATTTATTACCACAAGTGTTGCATCGTCTAAAGATATTTCAAACATGGATTTCTCATACCATTCCAATAGATAGCTTTTTTATATACAGCTACTTGTGGGCTCGAATAAGTTCAATGACTTCTGGGGTATCCTACAGGACTTTATGATAAGAGATCATATGCACGTCGATATCCTAATGTACTTATACTTAGCTTACACACGACTGATCAAGTCCAATTTATTGAGCGGAGAAGATAAATAAATATGATATAAAATTAGGAATTTAATCATGTCAAGTCCATAGCGACTGGATTCTATAATATACTCCGAATTTTTTTCTGATATACAATGTGAAGAGTTTTCTATCAGACTTTTAGTATATGAGACTAGGATTGAATAGCGTCCTGTTTATAATATTTTGATGGGAAATAGGATTCAAAGATCCTTTCGAGCCCATGGAGTGTACTTATGCCACAAACGGCAGAAGGCAATGAGTTTCAAGTTTTTTTTACAGCTGTAGTGGGAACGGAATTGCGATGTGGTTTTGGAATAATAGGGAAATATAAATATACTTTGATCCCTAGCCAAATATTCATGATGGCTAGTTTGAGTAGAAACTAATTGCTTCAGGTCTTTATCGCCTTCATTACTCGAAGTTTTACGCAAGAACAAGACTACTCGTGACCCGTTGGGTCAAATCAAATTTATCAAAATCAAACCGTCTCCAGAAACATATCCTATGTCGTTAAGTCGGTATCCACAGTACGAGATTAAACAAAGAGTATAAATTTCGAATATCTCAGATCCGACAGGCAAACNCGTTGGGTCAAATAGAATTTATCAAAATCAAACCGTCTCTAGAAACATATCCTATGTAGTTAAGACGGTATCCACAATACGAGATTAAACAAAGTGTATGAATTTCGAATATCTCAGATCCGACAGACAGACGTGTGCACGATTCCAAACAAGCAAACAATGAAGCAAGACGACCAGAGTTTTAGCACTAGATAGATGTACAGAGGGACATAAGCATTTTTGCCCACATACGTTTCATGACTTACGCTGAAACTGACTATCCGTACGAAAAAAGTATGTAGATGAAAGTNTAGAATATCTCAGATCCGACAGACAAACGTGTGCACGGTTCCAAACAAAGAATCAAGACGACCAGAGTGTTAGCACTAGATAGATGTACAGAGAGACATATGCATTTTTGCACACGTACGTTTCATGACTTACTCTGACACTGACTATCCGTACGAAAAAAGTATGTGGATGAAAGTTTCAAAAGGTACAGCGAATTTTTGAGCATTACAGCTCAATCTACTATCGATGAGATCATCACAGTTGGACCTGAATGATATGCAAGAGTGAACGTCTTAAGAATGCGAGGTATGCAAATTTTTTTTTGTGTTTAAGCGGTCCAGGTCAATGAGGTAATTTTTTACAATAAAGAATCACCAATAATGAAATATGGATAACATCATAATTAGAACAAATTATTAAAACACAAAGTTGGTACCTGTATGATCTGAATTTGGCAGGGGTCTGAGTTCAGCATGTGTACTATCCAAATTTGAGAAATGCACTCGTACGATGTAAATCTGACATTTGTATGATGTAAATTTGACACCTGTCTAAGTCATATATCATCTAAGTTTGATGTATGTACTCGCATGATGTACTGTATATTTGATATCTGTTTGTTTAGATTTAAGATTTGTATGACCTTAGTCTGATATCTGTATGAACTAAGGTTGACATCCATATTATCTTCATTTGGCATCTGAATGATCTAAATTTGACATTTGAAAGACCTTTATTTGGCACTTGATTGATATTAAAATAGTACCGGTTGATTCCTAATTCTGCGATCGGCTGCATCTGAATTTTTTTGGTCGATTAATTTCGAGCTGGGGTGGGATTCAAATTATGAATTTGAATGATCTATTTGACAAATTGGTGAGTCGAAGAACGAATATGTGTGCTGTTAATTTGACCTTCATACGCTCAAAACTAATGTGTTTTTGATATTACTAATGAAGTTTTCGATCCGAATAGAGGGGGAATGACGACAGTGTGGGAAGAGTCACGTGAAATAAAAGCTCCCATTTTCAATGGGAGGAGCTGAAATTACTCGTCATCAACTGCGATAAAATAACTGATAATTAAATAATGATACCTAACACAGAAGATAGTAACGATATGCAGGTCATTGCAGAACACTGCGCCTCAGTCAGACAAACCAGCCTCCACAGCTGCTGACGGGCCGTGAGTGGGACGAGCTGACATTTCTTCGTGAGCAAAGATTAAATAAGTTTATCAGTGAGTGGTAAACGATGGTAAACGTAATCTTATTATCCTTAGTCTAAGATTGAAACTCAATTATTGATGATTAAACAGTATTGATCAAAAAACACGACCTCACACAATCATTCTCGCCCTTTGTTGCCACTTTTGATAAGATCACCTTAGCATAAGCAAGGTTGTAAGCTTAATTAAAGCCCCGTCTACACTATCAACCTCCCCATCATTTACGAACACGCCAAAACGCGAACAAAAACACAAACTCTTCTTTTGAGTGACCGGACTGAGGAATCGGGCGAGTGAAGTTGTGCGAGTGCAGAATGTAAACAAACGACACTATTCTTGGAATACGTGTGGTGTGTTGATGTATGCCAGTGTTATTTTATTATTTAGTGTAAAAGGTTTAATGACTGTAGTTCATTAGCAGTGTGGAGTAGTTCAGCGGTGTGCCAGGAGTGCTGAAGATTTGATG